>HG992190.1:20072730-20209291 GCA_905220545.2 Melitaea athalia
TCTTCTCACGCCAATTCGTTTTTCACTTTGTTTTGGATAAATACGGTTAAAAATTCACGTATACCTTGCTGCTACTAGCAATACTTGTGTATTCAAAGCAATGTTTTATTAATTTTTTATATTTTTGTGTTGATACAGTGATAACTGCATACTGTGCTACCAGTTACAAGTTTGGATTCCCGCCAGTACAAAAGGGCTATGCAAACGTTTATCGTGATCTACAAATTTATTTTTATACTTTAGGTACCTACTTTTATTTCGAGATCCTATAATAAGTTATTAAGTTCTAGATTAAATTATTGAAAAAAAAATATTGTTCCAATCTTTGAAACGGTTGGATTGGTTTGATATTATTTTCACTGGCAAATTGACCATCCATTATAATTTATAAGCACAAGCAGCAACTGATGAAGATGCTCATAAATTTTTAAATCGGGTTCCGTACAAAACCTCCGTGCGGAACAAGTGGTAGCAGTTAACGCGTAATATAGTATACGTCGTGATCATTTTGAAGGCTGAAGCGCGTCCCCAGCATCAAAGGACCCGTCAGCGGTACTTTTGAATTCCGCTCACACTTCGCGCAATATCACCAGGCCCCCAGCCTCGCCCCCGCCGGCCCCTAATCCGCGCCGTGAAGATATTTTCGCGATACTCTGGGCTATGAAATCGGCGATTTTAGAAGCAACTCGGTATCTTTTTACTATTTCTGATATCATGATAACCTTATGTTGTTATGATGATTAAATTTTTTAGATGGTGGAGTTTGACAATTATTTTTACATTTTTTTTTTTGCGGAGCTCGATATTTCTACATTGTCTACGAATGTCTTGCTAAACAAACAAACAAACTCTTAGCTTTGTAATCAATACATATTATAAAACAAAGTCGCTTCCCGCTGTCTGTCTCTATGTGTGCTTAGGTCTTTAAAAAAAGGCCTAGGGGTAGAAGTCCCAAACGATGGTCGGACCAAATAACGGAGGAACTGAAGATGCCTGTCAGCGACGCACTCCACCAAGCTACAGAACGGGATCGATGGAGACAGCTGGTTGACGGAATCAAACGGAGTCACGATCCTCAGCAATGAGGGACCGATTGAAGAGAGAGAGGTCTTTAAAACTACGCAACGGATTTTGATGCGGTTTTTTCAAATAGAGTGATTCAAGAGGAAGTTTATATGTATAAAACATGCATAATATAGTAGAGAAACACTGATAATTTTAGAGGTTTCTAACGTGATGTCGTAAATAAACACATTTTTTGCGCCTATACATTGCAAATATTTATTTTATATTATCAGCATTGCGCCCATGCGAAGCCGGGGCGGGTCGCTAGTATTAATATAGATGACGTTTATTTCTATAATATATATTAAAATCAATGTACCTCTTGTTGTTTACCTAGTCAATGGTACGAAACCCTTTGTGCGCGAGTCCAACTCGCACTTGGCCGACTTTTTTAATTATTTACTTTATGTTGGCGCAAGTGTCACAGGAATTGGCTGATGTGGCCGTGCGGAAATAGGCCTTACAGATGTTGGTCGTTGTCTAGGCGTTTGTTATTGTGGTACGTTTCCGGGCTCCGACGCAGCTGTCCGGGTTCGTTGAATGTTGAGCGCTTATAATACATCGTTGTTTTAGTGACCATCAAAACGAGGAATCGATGCGGCCATAAATCGACGGCCCGAGGCGACACGGCGTGAATATTATTATAACTCGCGTTTATTGCGGATCAGACGTCCCGGCCGCGGACGGGAGATTGCGGAAAAATTATCACCGCTTGAAACGAATTCGTAAGTATTGTGTGTGGAACGCGCCTACTGGCGTCTGCGGTCGATAGGAACGAGCTTTAATTGATGAAGAAGGTTCCATTATTGGTTTAGTTTTTTTTTCTCTGTAAATACGACCATATACACCGTAGCATGTTATTTTATAACCTACAAACTTCTTGATAAAATGACTAAGTTTTAGATACAGGAAATTTATTGTACTGGTTATTTCAGAGATTTTTCATCAAAAGAAACGAAGAAAAAATATATTAAAATATTATTCATCATAATAATCATCATCATATCAGCCTATTGCAGTCCACTGCTGGACATAGGCCTCCCAAAGCTCGCGCCAGATATCCCGGTTTTCCGCAATCCTCATCCAGCCTACACCGGCAATCTTACGTAAATCGTCGGTCCAACGGGCCGAACAACGTCCTACACTGCGTTTGCCAAGACGCGGTCTCCACCAGTGTTGCCAACTTTATTTTTCAGAAGATCGTACCATATCCTAGAAAGGATCGTATTTTGCCTATATTTCAAGGAAAAAAATCGTACGTAATGAAATTTCAATAAAACTATACCTCGCGCGTTATAACGTGGCACGACTGAAGTTCGCGCACAAGGCTGCGCAGTAACATTTTTTAAGGGACCGGGGGGAAGGCGATTTTGGCATGAGACGCATGCGGGGAGGCTAGGGATTGACCATATGTAAACACAATCGACCGTTTAATCAACCGAATTGCGCAATCGATTAGTTTTATTTAGGATTTATTGATTTTTGTTTATATAAGATATTAAACGTATTAGATTTACAAATATAGTTAATTTTGTCGTTAATAAACGAGATTTCGACATTAATTAAAAAAAAAAACTACAAAAATCAAATTTTCTCAGTTGAAAGACACGATTTACTTGAATATCAGTTATCTATTAACGACTACTTAAGTAACAACTATTTGAGAACATTTAAAACCTCCTTTTAAAATTAAAAATAAATATATTTTTATGACTTAATTTTAATCGATTTCAATAAAAATCGATTAAACAACACCTTATTGCACATCCCTTTTTGCTTACTTCATACAGCTTCGTGTTTTTTCGGAAATGCTCGGATACGGTAATCTGTCTCAGTCACACGTTAGTATTCGTGCCACTATCTCTGTCTTGAGCACTATCGGCTACAAAAGTTTTCGTTTCTAATGTTGTTAATTTTTATTATTAGTATTAGTAATTAGTGTTATAGTATTCAGTTTGTTTTATTTAGCTTTAATTGTTTTATCTAGTGTTAGTATTAATTTTGTTTTATTTAGTGTTAGTTTTAAGTGTGATTTGATTTTGGGATTTTCCCCCTCAGCGACAGTGATTAAATAATAATTAATAATAAGCGTATATATGTGTTAAATAATAATAAGTGGTAATGTATATAAAAAGTATTAAGTGTAAATATTATTTATTGTGTTGTTTGTGATAAAAATCTAGCTGCCACTATCGAAAGGTAAGGTATTTGAAATTGAATTTTTTATATAAAAGTTATTTTTGCAGCATCTTATAGTGCTATGATGTTTATTTTATTGGTCACTGTATTAGGGAAATTTTATTCGTACATTGATTTATAATAAAAATAAAAATTGGTAATGACAGTTTTTTTTCGTGAGTGTACATGCGCAAAAGTTCGCAGAGCCTATGTTCAGACGTGCCAAGTTATTTTGCGGGTACTGTACGTAAATAATTTTAAAACGGAATGCTGTTATAATTTTGATTCAATATTTATTATTTGAGGAACATGAATCAACATTTAACATTAAGAATTTTTATATTTTTAGGTATAAGAAAAGTTACATAGGTATATTCTCAAACTCAGATGAAAGCGTGATTTTACATAGGTACCTAGTTATATTCTACAACTCAGATGAAACCATGATTACGTATCATTTCCCTAGTATATAGATTAGTCCAGTCAAATTACATACATACATATAATCACGCCTCTTTCCCGTAGGGGTAGGCAGAGACCACTTCTTTCCACTTGCTACGATCCTTACATACTTGTTTCGCTTCATCCACTTTCATTATTCCTTTCATACACGCTCTATGGTTTAGGGTACTCTTGACCTGGCCTTTTTTCAAGACGTCTCTGATCTGGTCTTGAAAAGTCCGCCTAGGTCTACCCCTTCCAACACTTCCATTCACACTCGCCTTATACACTTTTTTCGTCAATCGTTCAAATTACGACTGAAAATAAGTTAAAAAACATAAAATACCGCAGTTTGGGGATTATGATGGATCGATAGGGTGTATTCTGAGCTTAAATTCCAATTTGAGCTGTTCTCCGAAAGTAAGCTCAAAGTCATTTCGATGAAAGCGCGTTTAATTCGATATCTCGAGAATTGAGTGTTAGGCAAAAAATTGTAGAGACCTTTTCTCTTCTAAATTAAATTTACTAACTTTTTATCTGAAACTTTTTTTATGATCAATACTTTTCAATTTATTACTTCCGAAAGGCAGAAATTTTACTTTTTTTTCTCCCTATTTTTCATTTTTCGCCATTTTCTCCCCAACCGTTCAATTTTATGAAATTTTACCTATTATCAAAGTCGTAGATCTTTTAATTATGAACAACTTTTTCCAGAAACTTTTTTTCCGAAACACACACCAATATCTTCTGAGTTATACACCTTAATAAAGTAGAAATCCGCGCGAGCGAAATGTACGCTATTGTCGCGACGCGTATTCACAGACACACCTTCACGTGCATTAGTGCGGATAAGGAACATCTGTTCCTCGAAACTCGTATCTGGGGTAACCGTTGTCCTATGGAATCTATTTTCTACAAGATAAAGCAGATAAAACTACTCTCGCTTTAAACGGCGAACAATTTATTTAGAATTTGTATCGCAAGTTTTCAGGTGACACGAATTGTACGAATCTCAACGAGCTCCTTTATAAGGGATACAAAAAAATGGCAGGCAGTGGGGGGTTTAAAATGGAATCCCTGCCTCCTACCTCTGATGCTGCATTTTTTCACTCGTTGAGGTATTACTACCAAGTGCAATACTGGCTCGAAAATTATCTGAAACCCGAAGAGTGGAGCTGGCGTCGCACCCCCCGTGGGTTGGAGCCGATACCAATGTCACTGAAACCAGCTCCGGAAGATTTGCTCAGATCGATTGTGTGCAAATGCAAAACAAACTGCGGCAAAAGCGAGCGGATGTAGAAAAGCCAGCATGTTTTGCTCAGTAATTTGCACTAATTGCCAAGATAACTATTGTTCTAATATCGCTAATGTTGTCGACGATAATATTTTTGACACAATGGGCAATGGACGAGGACGACGTATGCCCCGATACCGTCAGGACCTTTAATATTAATGAACCACTTCCATCCACCACGGGTGCTTAATTTTACGAATTGTTTGATATATTTTCCATGAATAAATGTGTCAAACAGTTTTCATTATTCGTTAACTTCTTTTTCTACTCCTTATTCACATTATTTCAATCGATTAATAGATCGATTTAATTTGAATTCTCATATATTTTTCCTTCGTTATGATGTTGGGTGTAAGATATGAAAAGATCGTATATTTTGCGTACGATTTCGATTACTCGATCGTACATCGTACAAGAGCCAAAAAGATCGTATAAATACGATTTAAATCGTACGGTTGGCAACACTGGTCTCCACTCCAGCCGGGCTAGCGTGCGTACAACGAGATATCTCTTGACGAGAGAGATAGATAATGTCTACATCGAGTATTTTCTCGATTACCCTAACATGCGCAATACGAGAGACATAATTCTCTTCCGAAGACTAAACGGAACGGAAACGCCATGGTATACAAAAGATATTATAATAATATTTATAATTTTAATATATTTCGTTCATCGTAGTCTTTCTCTTCGATAATATTGACAACGAGTAGTTTATCTTCTTAGAACGTCAAAATTCCACAAAACTACGATGTCATGTTAGCTCCCGTAGAGATAACTAAAATTTCTTGTTATCTCTTCAATTGTCGTGACGAGAAGAGTATCACGTGCACGCATGTTAGCTACTGTAGACATAAAGAGATAATACGAGAAAAGGGGTAGACAAACTTTTGTCGTGGCGCGCATGCTAGCCCTGCTCACGTCTGCTCCAACGGCCATCGGTCCTGCGACACAGGTGACCAGCCCACTGCCGCTACAACTTGCTAATTCTAAAATACTCGTATTTTTCACATACAATCAAAACATGCCAGTATACCTAAATGTGATTTTTTCAAACAAAAGAAAACAAAAAACTTAAAGAACAGAATGTAGTTCCGTTAAAGGTAATGGACACTGAAAGAAATCCTTATGTCCTATATTATCGTAGATCCTAATACAAGTAATAAGTTCCTAATACTCAACGGCTACCAGTAAAATATAGCTTAGGAACCTACCTAATGAGACAGGAACAAACACAAACTAAACAAAAAAAAAACGAATGTGCTTAAGACCACACGAATGAAGTAAAACTTCTGCACAATAGACCTGCATCTGTATCTTAGATATACGAAACGTAACTAGCTATGAGAGAAAGAGAGAAAGAAAATATGTGCTTGCAGCTCTCTTTCTTGCTCCATTCGCCTCGCCCGATAACACTTTTCGTAACGCTCTCGTCACACATTCACAAGCTAACTCCCCAAGTCAAGCGTGCGCGCAGAAGTTTTACTTAAAAAAAAAAAAAACATTTTTGTAGAAAGATCTGTCATTAGTGAGAATCGACTCAGCGAAGCTGAAAATACATATATACAGAATATACTTATTTAGGCCATCATAAACACAAGATGAAGAGTTTCATACTATCTAAAACCACAAAAAGTATAGTTGAATAAAATAATTATAATTGGCACCAAAAACAAAATAAAAAAGAAGCAATAGTATAAACATTAGCATATCACAATTTATCATTAGCGGTATTCAAATCAATTTGCCTTACAGACAGTAAGTGTGACCATTGCACCAAATCTGTGAACATTAAAAAACGTTTGTCGAATATGATTGTAGGATTTATGTTTAAAATTACAATTTCTTAATGTTTTATTAATATTTTAAATGTATTGAAATTTGCAC
Source organism: Melitaea athalia (assembly GCA_905220545.2). Lineage (NCBI taxonomy): Eukaryota > Metazoa > Arthropoda > Insecta > Lepidoptera > Nymphalidae > Melitaea > Melitaea athalia. Next base: position 20,079,596 of record HG992190.1, read on the forward strand.
TTAGTAGCGACGCAGACAACAAAGGGACGATCTAGTTGTTTCAACGTTTGCGTAGGGCCGGCTGTAGGGTCACCATTCGGATACTGACTAATAGGGATAAGAAGGTGGAGCACCACAATTATGAAGTTTCAAAACAGGATATTGGTACATCTATTGTTTTCTAATGTTTACGCGAATTTCACTCATTATAATGAAACAACTTTGACTGACAAACAAGGACTGAATCCTCCCGTGACCATGGTTACTGTAAAGTATCCGAAACGTCAGGCATGTAAATAACTTAATAAACCGCGATAAAATCCGAAAAGTTGTTTCATTATATTGTTACATATTTGTAGAAAAGTTTCACATTTAAACTGGAAAAAAGTCTTTGTTACTTTCGATACTCGACTGGAGTTAACTCCTAAGATTTTTCTTACGTGATATTTAAATTTTTTTTTCTTTCTTGCCCCAGACGTCCCACGTTAAAAAATCTCCCTCGGGACAGGTCTCGACGCTATTCACACTATTTCTCTCCCCATTTTTTTTCATAGTGCGGGCCTTATATGTTTTCTAAAATAGTAAACTCAAAAAATTCAGTCTCATTTCAAAACTCTATCTCTTTGCAGGCTTTTAAGTGTGTGTAAGTCCAACTAGCTGTGTTGTTTGTTAGTGAACCAAGAACTTGTATGTATTGTGTAACAGACATATATGTTCACACAACTTTGGTTTTTTTTTGAAGATTTTAATAATATATAAGTTCGCTAATATGTAGTCCTTTGTATAGGCATTAGTTTGTCACAAAGGCTACGACAGACTATACACAAAAGACAGACTAAAAATAGTAGTTTGATTATTTAGAATTTAAACTACGAACATAAAAAAGTGAAACTTTTATTCTATCGCCCCAAAATTTTTAATTAATTTTAGTGTTTTTATTCACTAACTAACTTCTCTTGCATCGTGGTTTCATAAAACCATACAATTCTTTTTTTTATTTGACATTATTTAAAGGCCTTTAATGGTATGACATTGGTTTGCTTTTTATTTTTTTAAAAAACTACGTTACACGCATATGGTGAAAATCCTTGGAATCGCGAAATGGAGGTATTCCTAGCCAGGTGTAACGGTTCGCTGACCGTCTGCAGAAGGAACTACGAATACAATGGATTTTAGACTTTATTGCATTAACATTAAAGACAAATTCCCGTAACAACGCGAAAACAAAAAAGCTCTTATTGTTAACATGAGGAAAATAATAATTTCTTACTTTAAGTTTTCATTCAGAATTATAAAATATTTGACTTTGTCACAACAAAGAATCAGTGATACGAAACAGACAAACATAACATTGCGTGTTTGTGCAGAGGGCTCGGCGCGGCGCACCGCCCGACTTTGAAAAAATTAATTAAGAAAAATAACTTTGTTTAAGAATACTTCAGAAGCACTCTGAAATCTAAACATTTTGGATTACTCATAATTATCATCAGATTATAATTAACTAGCTTCTGCGCGCGACTTCGTCGGCGTTTACTCCGCTCCCATTGGTCTTAGCGTGATGATACATAGCCTATAGCCTTCCTCGATAAATGGGCTATCTAACACTGAAAGAATTTTTCAAATCGGACCAGTAGTTCCAGAGATTACCGCGTTCAAACAAACAAACAAACAAACAAACAAACAAAGAAACAATCAAACAAACAACCAAACAAACAAACTCTTCAGCTTTATATATTAGTATAGATGAGGCACTTGGCAATAACAAACAATTTGGCATGTAGATTTTGCTGAGGAGCGACAAGTCGATATGACAACGACGGTTCAGACTGTAATATCCCACAGCTGGGCATATAGACCTCTTTCTCCAGTTTCGGGCTGGCGGTATGTTCCCTACTATGACGATCGCTATCACGTATTTATGATAACAACCGGGACCGACAGCTTAACGTGCTCTCCGAGGCACGGTGGGGTGACGAGCAAGGACAGACATCCAAACCGGAAAGAAATATTTGTACAAATACAAATATCCATCCCGAGCGGGCATCGAACTCGCAAGCCGCCTGTGTTTTAGGCGACTACACGCACTACTACACCAAAGCCGTTAAAAATCAAAATTATAAATGCAGTCATTATATCCTGCATACACCACATCCAAAGCTCAGGTGGTTCGATGGAGTTGATCAACACCTAAAAATATTGATATACTCGTAGGAAGTTGAAGAAAGAAAGCCGTAGGCACATCGGGCTGGGCAGCATTCTTGATCAGACCAAGGCACAATCATTATTCGCCTATGTAGCGCCTTAGATTAGATATTAAAGCCAGCATTACTAACACCAAATAGTTTTGAAATCAATATTATATGAAGTGATATATATCATGTACATAACATATATAAAATGATTATGTATTTTGGAATGTTTTTGAAGTATGTTTTTATTATTTTCACAGCGTATAACCTGCCTCAATATAGTCAAAAGAACGACTCTTAAATGACGTCTGAGACGAGGATTATTCAAATACGCGGCAAATTTTAATGTATTATAATAGAGATAAAATTTACTAACAACGTATATAATATATACCTTAAATACCATAAAATTAATTTATTAATAAATTTACATAGTTTAATATATACTTGACATTCTTAGGTTTTATAGAACGTCACCAGCTCCAATTTAAATCGATATTAATTCCGCTTAAATATAATAGCGTTATGTAGTTGATTTGTTTGACATATTTAACAGGATGTAATAAAAGTAATAAAATACACTAATTACTTTTATTATTGGTTCTTAAATCAATATTGGTGTTTAAAAATATTAATATTAATTAAAATATTAGTATTATTATATGAGCAATAATATATATATACCATTTCAAATTACAAATAATTGCTAAAGCTTTAAACTTTAAAACCCTAACAATTAAAATGAGAAATGAGTAATTTCTTGCGTTAGTCTTCATAATAATAAATTGCAATAAAATTGAGCAAAATGAACTTGAAGAATGTTACTCCTCGTTCATCATAACATTATAAATCCGGAATGACTTCGTGCATAAAACTAATAAATCTTAGCTTTGCAGTCGTAGATTCAAGTCCGTGTTATCCAACAGAATACTGCCTAATAAGCGCTCTTGTTTTTATATCATCTCTTAATGAAGGTAACAAAAAAATTTAACAAAATTTAAAAGAATATTTTTATGTAATGTTAAATACTGATTTTTACTTATAAATAACTTTTGTTGGATAAGCCTGTAATTATCAGACATTTTAAGTAAAGGCAACTTCTGATATTAAACAAAAATTTAAATCTATACAACATATAGGTATGATTATGAGATTTCCACCTATATATTGACTCATCACGATATCTCTGGAACCATAAGGCGTAGAGACTTGAAAGGGAGAAATATTCCTTTCGCGCATTAGAGGTCAGCTAAGACGGGATTTTACGAAATTCCATCCACAAGAGGGGGTTGCGGGGGTTAATAAAATATATGACATATGACATACATGTATATATCGCCTATATGTTTATATAGGTTTGTCACATTTAAGCCCAAGACAGAAGAAGTAGAACAGAAGTAGAACAACAGCATTTCTGTTACCATTTAACCTGGTAAGTAATTTGTTTTGTCATGAACAGACATCGAATTCGAGAACTATTACAGCAACGGCCTGTTTCTGTGACCATTATGTCAACCCGTCTAATAATTTAGTATGTATGACTTAAGAAATAAATCAACCGTAGCAAATTTCGTTACCTAGAGTCAGTGGCTGTATCCCCTCGAGGCGTAGTTCGGAGATCAGAGTCGACATTGGCAATGTCGTTGATTTCATTTGCGTACACATGGACCGGCTGAGACGGGGCGAACGGTGCGTGCGTACTGAGCTCTGACAAAGAATAAGGAATGGTCCAAATAGGTTTTATATATCATGTATTTAAACAATATGATGTGAAAGATATCAACTTTAAACTAAAACTAAAAGTTGCTTTAATTAGCGCTTATATCATATTAATTACGCCTCTTTCCTGTAGAGGTAGACAGAGACAACTTCTTTCCATTTGCTACGATCCTTACATACTTGATTCGCTTCGTCCACTTTCATTATTACTTTTACATGCTCTTGGTTTAGGGTAGGTACTCTTGACCTGGCCTTTTTTCAAGACGTTTCTGATCTGATCTCGAAACGTCCGCCTAGGTCTACCCCTTCCAACACTTCCATTCACACTCGCCTTATACACTTTTTACGTCAATCGTTCTTCATTCATTCTCTCGACATGGCCAATAAATGTAATATTAATGTTTAAAACTGTAAAAATAGTTTAATGTATATTTAATTGTTGAGATATGCCATATGTAATTAAATAATTAAACCATTATTATTATTCCATTTACGTGAATGATCTACATATATAAAGAACAGGTGTGCATAAGGGTATGGCAAGTGAAAAGCTATTAATTAGCTCAGTTATGTTTATTTGTCACCTTAAAGTTATGGAGTAGATACTAATGTTGATTTATTACTAGTAGAGCAAGTATAGAAAATAAGATGGTTGCAGTCATTGCGTTTTGGTCTAAGAGACGTGGAAGATCGACCTTCACCGATCTGATAACTCGATGAGACATATTTTTTATCAAATATAATTTATAAACAAATATGCCTATGATAACTTGCCTATCGAAAAGTGGTCAAGGCTAATTTTTTGATTTTTGTTTTAGTTTTTGCAGGCAAGCCTACATTATTGGTTTTATAATTACAATATCTTACCTATGATATCAATTTCGATTCGAACAGATCGATGTAGTATCGAATATAGGTATATATTGACCTACCTGTTCACATCTACTTGCCAGGTAGCCATGACCAAAAATAAGTAGGCAAACCTACCTAGGCATATTCTGTGTGTTAAAAACTATCAATTGATATAAAACTCATTCGGTTATCATATGAGTGAAGGTGACGAAAAAAAAAATTAATTAAAATTAATCAAATTAAAAATAGCCTTGACCACTTTTCGATAGGCAAGTTATCATAGGCATATTTGTTTATAAATTATATTTGATAAAAAATATGTCTCATCGAGTTATCAGATCGGTGAAGGTCGGTGTTCTACGTCTCCTCTACTATTTCCTGTGATATGCATGAACTGCAACATTATTCTTTCAAATTCTTTCCTTTTGTCTCTTACTCATTTTATACTACTAGGGTAAACAACACAGCGGTTACCGTATCCTTTGGACGCTTTCAACACCGGAAGCATCAGATGTGCTTTGCCGACCTATTTTTCTGCTGTCATAACAATGCATTATCTATACATCATCATCATCATCAACATACATTTCATTTTAGAATCTCCTCTACCCCAAGGTTGTCTGTTAGAAATCGCTTACCTAGCGATAAGACCACCTTTGTGCATAATGTTATTTTGTAAGTTTTATTTTCTTGTAAGATACCTATGTATGTAAACTTGTATGAACAATAAAGTATATGACTTCTTCTTCTTCTATATCTGGTTAATTTATTCACCAGTGTATCACAATACTACATAAAAGCAGTATTATTTTTCTGTGCTCTTCTGTATAGTTGGGATATTTCCCCAAACTTCCCTTCCATAAAACTATTCGAAATAAAACAAAAAAAGATAAAGATATTCATGATCAATAAACTATTCGTACTTCTTTAAATTAACCCTATTTGTACTACTAAGCTACCTCAAATTTAGGCTCCTATGATGTTATAATGAAACAACTTTTTCGGATTTTATCGCGGTTTATTAAGTTTTTTATAGTATTTATCGGCAACCATGGTCACGGGAGGATCAACCCTATCCTATGATGTTTTTGGTCGGTAAGTTGTAATGTCATTAGTTAACCTACCGCTTGATTTATCTGCTATTTGTATAAAAATCTATTTTTCTAATTAACACACACCCACCTCATTTGAATGTCTGTCGTATTAAAACAGTTATATTAAACGGCTGATATGGAATGATGCAACTGCGATGAGAAAAGCTTTAAAATATTATTATTCTGAAGAGTTCACACATGTAATAACGATTTTAAAATTTTGAAATTAAACAACAATTAATGTAGAGAAACATTTTGGATTGATTCAATGATAAGATAACACTTATATATTTGTAAAACTACAAATACCTTTTAAAAGGAAACTTTAACGATTTTATAATTATCATAATTAATCAACAAAAAACACATTAATATTTATCGACATGTCATCAAAGCGAGAAATTAAAAATTTGTCTTAAAATTTAAATATCAAATCACTAGTCTATTTCACAAGGTTTTATTAATTTACTCGTAACCATACGATCTTTTAATATATGAAAGAACTATAATCTATATTCAGCCTTGAAAGTCTATGGACTTACTATACTATACTACTTATATTACCTAAATTCTAAAGTTTTCAAGATGTATTTTTTTATCAAATTTATTACTTATAATCATTAATTTTTTTTTGTTTTTAATATTTTAATAGATTTTTCAATAATAAACATTACGACGCAATTTAAACTACATAAACGCCCTCCATATAGACTATTTAGAAGTTATTATTTAGTACTTACAACTTGTTTCATTAATTAATTTATGCCCCTAAAGAGTTAACCAAATTTTCATTGTGATGTCATTATGAAGATATCTTAAATATTGCTATTAAACATAATATTGTTATTAAACACGCTTCGAAAGGGCTAGGTAGTATTTAGTAAGTTTTTTTGAGTTCAACTTAATTTTTGAATGAATGATGTGTTTATATATAGAAATAAAATTTGACTTTGATAGATATAGATATATAATATATAAGTATTGTTTGAGTATTTTTATGCTTTTAATAGTCTGACATAATTTTCATTTTACGTGTGAGAATTTGTTTATTGATTGACATATTATTTATCAATATTATTTTTCAGTAGTTTCCTGTTTGGCTTTCTTATTATAGTGACGTGTTAATTAGTGTGATACATTGTAATCATTCCAATTAACAGTAAATAAATAAATAAATTGTACAACTCAAGAGTCATTTTGATAAATGGTTTAGCGTTTCTTTTCGCATTCGTATGATCTATGTAAAGGGCGTAGGACGGCGAAGGTTCGCAGACAAGGGCAGAGCGGGCACCGCCTCGTCGACTCTCATCGACTCTCATTGTACTGGAGGAAGTGAACGATCGGATATTACTGCGGATGTCGTGCTCATGCTAATTTTATTAATAGTTCATCGACCTCGACGAAAACGTTACGTAACTCTTACATGCATTTATCTTTATTCGTTCTAACCGAGTTGTATTTATATACAACTTACTATTACTTGTACTGTTTTCGTTTTTAATTATTTTGTATGAGTATCTTATAAAAGAGTTATGTTATGTGCAATATTTAAACAACAAATGTCAAAAGATAGAATAATCTATATTAATTAACCAACCGAGCAGACTGTTTACATTTAGGCACTTATATAAAACGTACTTGGATTGGTTCAAATAAATCTAGCCATGTTTGTCAATTTGTTTATTGAGGTATCCATGATAAATAAGAAAATAAATATGGTAATCTTACCTAATCTACTGACTACTGTGTTCCTAGATGACATACTTACAGTTACTTGACAGTACTTACTACAAGACTTCTACTTTCTAGAAGGAGAAACAATAATAATCGTAAACAAAAGTAAAACAGCGCTAGTAATCTAGTTTATAAATATACAACTTATATTTTCTTATATCTGAACAGTGAGAGCTCAATTTTCAGGACGTCCTACGCGCCCTACGCGCCCTTGATACACTACCCCAGGTCTCCGACCCTTAATACAGATGAATTAACGTAATTTCACGAGTGGCTTTCAAGTAAATCGACGTATTACAAGAATTTTGTTTATTTTCGTTTAAGCTTAGAAATGAGATTTACTTTTTTAATTATAATTTACGAGGGCTGTGTAATTATTTCTTATGTCTGAATATCTTTTTTCGTCAACAAGACAAGAGCTTAATTACTTATTCTAGATGCCTCCTGGCTGTACTAACATCGACTTATAGTTCTTTGTGTCTGTCTGTAGCATTACTGTAGACATAAACTGTCACGCAGTTTTATGAAAATTATGGATTATGAAATTGTAAAGTATTTGGTCCAATAAAGAATTTATTACTATTATTATCGTAGTTCTCGAACGAGTGGACCGATTTTAATGCGGTGATTCTAGAATCGGGCTATATTTGTTGAATATCGTTCCCTCTGGTAAGCAGTATCCCGCAGACTTGCAATGGAACAGCGTTTTGACTTTAGTCACTTAAAACAAAACGAAAATAATTTCATCAAATTTCCTTACAAAAATCAAATTATTTTCGTTTAGTTATTAAGTTTAGAGCTTTTAGATTTTTCCTCAACATTTACCAAATATTTTATACTATACATTATTTCTCAAAATATCTATACTAATATTATAAAGAGGTAAAGTTTATAACTTTGTTTGTATATACGGGGTAATCTTCGCAAATACTGATCCGATCATGAAAATTCTTTCGCTAACAGAAAGCTACACTATTCAGGAGTGACAAGATAAAAGGAAAAAGATAAAAATATATAAAGATTTTAAATCACCAGGATTTGAACCTGCGTCCTCTGACGTGCCGTGTCAACAATTCAATCTAATCAAGCATTATTATTTGCCTTAGAAATTAATTGGTGATTTTAAAACATTTATATTTATCTGATTTGCTGAAAATAGTGAGAGGCTACACTATTCAGGAGTGACATAGGCTATATTTTATTGTAATTGTACAAAAAAATTCAGTAAAAAAGAAAAATATTAAAATATATTATGAAAATGACAAAGAAACGAACGCCATCTATCGCTGTTAGATTTAACTATTTAATACTCTATTTTATTTACTGTCTATTTGAATCTATCGATGACGAAGTTTTTACGCTTTTTGATAGATGGCGTTGGAGCAACATATTATTTATTTATGTGGTTTAAAATTTGTTCTTTATAGTATGTTATTTGGTTCTGTAATTTAAAATAATAAATACACGATATTATTACGATTTTATTCATCGCTGTAGGCGCCCGCTGCCGTTTATTTTTTATTTTATATATTTTCTCTTTACTTTCTGTTTTACTTTATCGGTACTCCGGACTTAGTTTTGGTCAAAAGTTTTCTTCAAAACTATTTTTGCATTTTAATTTCTACTAAGTACTATAACTACTTCTGTTTTAATATTTCTTATAGTTATTATTTGTTGTTTAGTCTTTTCAGAAAATGTGTTTATCATAATTTTTTGTTTCTTTAGCTTCAGTCTTACTTTCTTCTCTTTACTTTCTGTTTTATTTTATCGGCTTAGATACATTACTTACAGATAATTAAAATTTCGGGATATTTATTTCGATTTTTCAATATTACAATACAAATATTTCTCTATTTTATTTTTGTCTAACACTTCGTCGATCTGAAAGCAAATTGCATTATTGAAATATATCGTCACGTGCACTATACCCCGTCCGGCGACTAATTAGCTTTTTGACAGCTCACGCCTATAAATTACAGTTTTTTTTTCGGAATAACGTACTAAAAATTTTACAGTAATGTCATACTTTATTGACGATTTGATTGATTGAGTGAAGCACCCTGTGCATAAGAAACAACCACAGACTATGAAACAGTTCTTGAAATAATAAATCGATAATAAATCGATCATATGATAAAAATAATTTTACGTCATGTGATTATCTATACTAATATTATAAAGAGGTAAAGTTTATAACTTTGTTTGTATATACGGGGTAATCTTCGCAAATACTGATCCGATCATGAAAATTCTTTCGCTAACAGAAAGCTACACTATTCAGGAGTGACAAGATAAAAGAAAAAGATAAAAATATAACTCAAAAATGGTAAATGTACTACCATCTCTCGCCGCCATCTATCGCCATTAGAAGACTATTTATTAGTCTATCGACGTCGTTTTCGGGATTTTTGATAGATGGCGTTGAAGTAACATATTATTTATTTATACCCCGTCCGGCGACTAATGATCTTTTTGACACTTCAAGAAATTTTGACATTAGTGACTGCCTCACACGTTATTTATTCGATTCGAAATAATAATCGATTTTATTTAAGAAGAACTTTCAATCGAATTAATTAAATACATTTAATTTAAAAATATTATTTATTTATGCGATTATTAGTTATTTTAATTATAAATGAAATATATAAATAAATGAATTAACAGAGTTATTGCTCTATATTCTTGGTTTGCAATTAAATTTCAAGATTTCGACTTAATTCCTTGCAAGTAATCAATCTGGGGGGTCATAGATACTATTTTTATTTCCTATTTTGTATTAAATTTATAGAAACAATAATCACATGACGTAAAATTATTTCTATCATATGGTCGATTTATTATCGACTAGCTTCTGCGCGCGACTTCGTCCCCGTGGAATAGGACTAATTTTGTCAAACATGATTTGAGCGAAACTTTAACCGTTTTTTTTTTTTTTTTTTTTTTTTTAATAAAAGATATATCCACGGACTTATAGTGCCCGTGCTTTTGTTATTCCAATTTTTTATATAATAAAACATGCATTGGTACTGTACTGCAACTTAAGTAAACCTAGGTTTACTTAGAACCGACGTGAGTCCACTGACCAAAACTATTCTATAATATAATTTTGTTATATATTTACACTTAATTGCTAACTACTTTAACCGTTTACGCCACGGAAGCTCTCAAAAGGAAAAAAAACCCGATTTTGAAACATTCTTCATTGGTGCTACGCTCCTATTGGTCTTAGCGTGATGATATATAGCCTATAGCCTTCCTCGATAAATGTGCTATCTAACACTGAAAGAATTTTTCAAATCGGACCAGTAGATCCTGAGATTAGCGCGTTCAAACAAACAAACAAACAAACAATCAAACAAACAAACTCTTCAGCTTTATTATATTAGTATAGATTTATTATTTCAAGAACTCTTTCATAGTCTGTGGTTGTTTTTTATGCACAGGGTACTTCACTCAATCAATCAAATCGTCAATAAAGTATGACATTACTGTAAAATTTTTAGTACGTTATTCCGGAAAAAAAACTGTAATTTATAGGCGTGAGCTGTCAAAAAGCTAATTAGTCGCCGGACGGGGTATAAGTGCTATAAAATTTAGTATGTTATTTGGTTCTGTAATTTAAAATAATAAATACACGATATTATTACGAGTGTATACGTCCAATACTTGCTATAAACAATGAACCTAATAGAACTTAGTAAATACTAAGAACTACACAACATAGGTAATGCATCACAAAGAAAAAGATAATTAACGCCCAACGAAGTGGGCACGGGTCGGCTAGTATGGTATAAACATTTTCTTCATGTTACTAATACTATGTACATACAAATAATATGTAATATCGCTGTACTTGCAGTCCGTCGAAGTGGGTCAAACCGTTTTTAGTTTTTCATACGAATCGACTTAGGTTCGGAGCATAATGCACGGGAAATGTAACAATATAAATGTTGTATTTTTGTATGTTAATGATTCCTAGGTGGTGGTTTAGTGGTTCAATTAATTACCTTATCCCCACGATCATGGCGGCACGCTCTAGGCTGATTAATTTCAGTTTAGTGCTTCTGATAGTAAGAGGATACCGTGGCCTATGGACGCTTGCAACGCCAAGAGACAGCGCGATGAATTCCCTACGACCGATGACAAAGCTGTGTGGCTACGGCAGCAAAGAATACAGCCACCCCCTCTCTTCCCGTGGGTGTCGTAAGAGGCGACTGAGGGATAACGCAGTTCCACTACCTCCTTGGAACTTAAAAAGCCGACCGATGGCGGGATAAGCACCCAACTACTAGCTTTAAAATACACAGGCCGAAGACGGGCAGCAGCGTCTTTGGTGCGACAAAGCCAGTCCTGCGGTCACCAACCCGCCTGCCCAGCGTGGTGACTATGGGCAACACACATGAGTTCACGCCATTATGGCGCTAACTTGTGGAGGCCTATGTCCAGCAGTGGACTGCGATAGGCTGAAGTGATGATGAAGTGATCTTACTAAACTTTAATTATAATTAATATAATAATTTAATTATAATAAACTTTTAATTATAATTATTTATATTAGTAAAGAGAATAAATAAAAATTGATTGTCTTACATTTCGCGTTAATGTATTGCTACATAAAATTATGGGGAAATTTCGAATGTTATTTTTAACCATAAAATTTTAACGATCTCTTTCCCCTTATGAATTTCTGTACAATTGATAAAATGCCTATGTAAATAAACATGGGGGCTCGATGTGACCCAGTTAGATTTTATGTCGCAATAAAGAATCCCTAGACATTTTTGTAGTTCAGTACGGTACGATTTTAATAACCGAAATTTTTTTTAATTGCTAAGCAATATAATAACTATAATTATAGATATTTTAAATCCGAAAGATATGAAATACGACTACCTCTTTATTTGTGATTTATTTTGCAATCTAGCAAATAAATGGTAAACTCTTAGAGTATACATTAGTATGTATGCTCTAAGGGTAAACTACTAATATTTTTAAACTACATACATGGTATTACTATAATTTCAGTTATTTTATAGTTTCACTGAAATGAAACAAAAAATACCACTAGCTCATAATTAATTTTTAAACTTAATGTTTCTATTACCATAAAGTTGTTAAATTTTTCTTTAAAGCTCAAAAATGAAAGCAGAGTACACGTTTTCGATATTTCATTTCGTAATGCCTGCGTATGGAACGTCATTCCTTTGTTTAAACCCTTTGTCTCGTCTACAAAGCCTCGTCAACTTTCGCCTTCTTTGAAAAATATTTAAAATGACAACCGCCGACGTAAGCAAATCAATCTATGTGGTTACAATAGTGTTGCCAAGTATAAATGTGTTATCGTAGGAATAAATTCTGCGTAAATATATTTCAAATAAAAATTACAACAATACTGGTATATTTACAACGCAAAATCAACGAAAACTGTCGTCATTTGCCTGTCGCAAATCAACGGAAACTATAAGTCGGTTAGTCCATTTTTAAGTATTTTACGTTGTAATTAGGTATATTGCCAAGGTCTATACCAATATACTAATTTTCCGACTGCAGACACCTTTGCTGTTATTCATTTCAGTTCCAGATATTTCGACACTTTTACAAATGCTATAATTATGGGTACACTGCAAACCAATACCGCAGAATCCGCCATTCTATCGCCGCATTGGTCGCACAAAGTCAAACTTTGGCAGAATTATGTCTCCATTTAAAAAAATTCTAATCCTTCTAAATGAAATTCAAAACTTATTGATTCTCTAATGAATTTACAAATGGACTCCACCATGTTCTGAAACTACTTATTTGTAACAAATATTTTATTAAGTCTGTCTCTTACAATCTCATAATATGACATCTTTACCAACATGCATGGATAACACATACATAGAAAAATTGACGAGTGTTTGCAGTTTAGCCACTTAGTTTGTTTTTTTTTTCGAAGTAACTGGTAACTATATTAATATATTAGCCGCTTCAGAAAAATTCACCTTAAAACATATTGAACATAATTACATATGTTACTGTCTCAGTGGGTCATTTAAGATACTAAATATCCTTTTCGGTTTATCTCATGTTAAAAATTTTACTGTGTCTTATTTTATTGTTTTATTTTATTTAAACTTTATTACACAACTCAGAATTTTTTTAAAAAAAAAACAACATAACAACACTTCGAGATAAAAGGTTGCGCAAAAGGCGGACTTAAGGCCATACAGCCTTATCTACCAGTCAACCTTAGGTAGCTATCTATAGCCTTTTTATATAATATGCCAAAAAAAAACATACGCTACGACGTTGATAGCAAAATAGTATAACAGACTCGATCATAATATTCAATTATTTAAGCATGACAGAATATTGAAAAGGTGTTGGCGCAGTTGTTAATAAAACTGGCTGTTGCACGAAATGCCGCGGTCAATATCCGCTCATGAAAAAAATGTTTATAGGTCATAAAGATACTTGTTGTTATCCTGCGCTTGTGATCTGTGTTGTCGAACTGCCGAAATTTGATCTTATCTTATAGAGGGTCTCCGAAGTCGTCTATTTATTTATAATTTTAATCCATCGGTCCATCCCTCTTCACACTTTTTACGGCTTAAATTTTGCAACATTTGTTATACCATTGATAGATTTCTTTTTATGTAATAATCAGGTGGTTGAGTTATGTCAGTCATGAGTAAAATTCATTTACGATTTCAATTAGACAGCCTTTTTCGTGTTAAAATTTCATAAAAAAATCATCTATTATTATATTTTATCTGTCTATTCATTAATTATTTCGAATTAATCATTTATGGAAAAAATAGGTACAGTGAAATTTGTCCACTTTCGCGGAGATATCTCGATCTTGACAACACTACTCTTGCGGTCACAGCCATCTGTTATACGGCATATGGCGTTGTTTTTTACGCTCCTACGATTTGTTTGTATACCTATCCCTTTCACTCCTTCCCCAATACACATCTCTCTCCCTTTCCCCCACCGATTTCCTTCAAGGTGCCGGGTAATTGAAATTGAACACTGCATGCGGGTTAAGTGAAAGGTCTCCGTTGCCATAGATCAGGAACTTTTTTGTGACATTTAACGGTAACTCTTAATGATACGTGATATTTTACATTTTGTTTATATTTACGGTACGTTTACATGAATTCGTTCTGAGTTAATTTGCAACTGGTTTGCGAAATAATTTTTTTTTAGATAAATAATTAATTGGATATATTTATGGACAAAGATATGTAGCTATATATCAGCCGACTGATACCTAACACAAGCATTAAGTTGCTTAGTTGTTGGAGCAAACGATCACGATGGGTTTGGCACCGAGAATGCCCCCGAGTCGCCCTGGACCACCTGGTGTGGGTCTTGCAAACTCGTTCCCGGCTCGGATGGGGATTCGGGGTCTATGTGGCGCCGAGAAGACGCGGAGTTGGAGGGCTACGGCCACAAGCCCCTGGTCGCCCTTAACCATCGGGTGCGGGTCTTGCCAAGTGGTTCCCGGCTCGGATAGGGATTTGGGGGTGATGTGTGTTGGATGGCACGAAGGTGCGGACTGTGACGGGTTGTGGTAAGGTGGTGCTCAGACGGTGCGGAGAAGTGGGGGGAGAGTTATTTCCACACACATGGAAGTGTTGCGGGAGGTGGGTTTACTCCCCACTCGTTGGGCCGGTAACGGTGGGTCGGTTGACGCATGGTCCGCGCTAATCGGCCCCGAGGAAAAAGGCGCGCTTAGTGTTCGAGGGCGTCAAAATATTTAATCTTATATAAAATGAATTAATTATTGATTGATTGATGGTTTTCTATTAATCACTCACTCACTTCAGCCTATCGCAGTCCACTGCTGGACATAGGCCTCTACAAGTTCGCACCAAAAATAGCATGAACTCATGTGTTTTGCCCATAGTCACCACGCTGGGTAGGCGGGTTGGTGCTTATATTAATAATAAATTTTATTTTGTATATCCTATTTAGCTAGAAAACCAACTCAGATTAATTCCACATAAGTGTAGCGTACAAAACAAGTTTTAAATTATAATAAGCTATTAATTTTTGAACTTCAACAGAAGTTTTAAAAAGCGAAAACAATAAGTATCGAACATTGTATCAATTCTATAATAGAACTATTAACAAATAAAGAAACCCTATAAATTTTCCATGGAAATCCTCTAGGGAATGTCCGAAAATTACGTCCAGGTCAGGTTTCTCCGGGGAGAAGAAAAGTTACAAATCTTATAAGATTGTAGCGGAAAAAATTCGGAAATGTTTACGTACCTGACTTTTCCACAAAATGCAATATAAATTATCTGAAAGTAGCCGACACGGGGAACATCGTCCACCAACCATTCTATTTGGTGCAGTCATTCGTCAGCCCAGCCGTGGCATGTTGCACGCTGAATCAATCAATCAAGACACAAAGTAGAATCCGCATTAAATATTTATCATAACAAAAAAAATGATCACTTTAAATTTCTAGATCTGTGTAATTTATGAATTATTTTTCACAAGTATCAAGGTTGGCTGGTAGAAAATGCATGAATTAGCATTAAGCCCGCCTTTTGTAAGTACACACTTTTTTTTGTACAATAAAGAATTTTAAATAAAATAAATAAGTATAAAGGCTCCTTTTTAACCGACTTCCAAAAAAGGAGGAGGTTCTCAATTCGACTGTATTTTTTTATTTATGTTACCGCATAACTTTTTACTCGGTGTACCGATTTTGATGATTCTTATTTTAATCGAAAGCTAATACTTTTCATGTAGTCTTGTTTAAAGTAGATCGAGATCTGATTACAACTTTTTGAGTAATCTTTAATAGCGCGTATTTACTTGACTATTTTTTCGTCTTATTACGTTGTATTACTTGTCGATGTAATTGAAGTCGGTTTTTTTTTCGTTTCATATTCCTTTCTCAGGGCTACTTTTCATTCTCACGCCTCCAATCCCACATACAGAAGCGGCATGAATCATTAATGCGACATGTCCTGCCCGCTTCGTTTTAACTTCATAGTTTTGATTTATCGCTTTATAATAAGTAAACTACGATCACGCTGCGTGTCATGCGTCGTCCTGTAATAAGTGCAGTAATTAATTCCGCTCGCTTCAGAACATGTTATTACCAAATAAAGATACAACTGTCTCTTTATTTGGTAATAACATCGTCAGTGCTGTTCCGGATATTACCGCTAGTAATGGTGTAAATGTTTTTTTTTGTCCACCTTTTAAAAAACAGGACGTTATCAAGTTGTCTTCTCCAAATTTTAAACTACACTATCTCACTCATTACATTTTAACCGACTTCCAAAAAGAAGGAGGTTCTCAAATCGATTGTATTTTTTTTGTTTATGTATGTTAGTTATCTCAGAACTATTGAACACCGGACGGATTCCGATGATTTTTTTTTTAATCAAAAGGTGTTGCAAAAAAAATAATATGGTCCCATTTAATTTTAAATGAGATCTAACCAGTATAGTCCGGAATCCCTGGTACATTATTGCATTTGACTACTATCAAGCTAATTTTCCGTGAGTAGCTTCATTTTGATGAGACGCCCAAAAACTTCCTCTACGAAAACTCTTTTTTTTTAAATATATATAACTAAGTCGGCAAACAAGCGTACGGCTCACCTGATGGTAAGCAAATACCGTAGCCTATAGACGTCTGCAACACCAGAAGAATCGCAAGCGCGTTGCCGACCCTATCCCCAATTCCCCCCCCCCCCCAGGAGCTCTGGTCACCCAGGTCCCCCGGTTCCCCGGTCGCCCTGCACCAGATTTCGAGCATTTCCTACTAAATTTCCTCAATTATATAATAGAATTGTCATGATGATTATGAGAGGATCATTCAAATATTAATTATAATTAATGTATGAATTAATGAAAAACGAACATTTGTTTGATATAATTTATTTTGGATATTTTTAGTGCCTTTCTATTATATGTATATAAAAATATTTATGCTCTTACACTTACTTACTTATCTAGGACTTACAGGGAACCTATGTTATAAAAATTCAAAAGCAGCTATAATAAATATTAATTAATTGCGGGATAATTAACTTTTAAATGTCACGGCGTGTGGAAGGTAACATTGCAACTAAAGACGTTGCCGCCATTTTAAATTAAAGGGCCTATGCAAACCGCGTTTTTTAAACGCGATACAGACGCGATGCAAACGCGCGTGTGACGCGATACAAACGCGATGCAAACGCGCGTATGTCGCGATACAAACGCGCCGTCGACGCGCGTTTGAATCGATACAAACGCCAACAAACTGCTCTGTAGGATAAAAACGCGCCGTCGACGCGCGTGTCACGCGATACAGACGCGATGCAAACGCGCGTATGTCGCGATACAAACGCGCTGTCGACGCGCGTTTCAGAAACGCGCGTCGACGGCGCGTTTAAAAAACGTGGTTTGCATAGGCCCAAAGGATATAATATACTTATTTAATGTGGAACACGAACTGACTTAATTTTAACTTTTTATCATTAAATAGAAAATAAGCGGGATCCTTAATCATATTTTTTCGTTAAATTTTCATTATACATTTAAGCTTAAACGAATTCTTGAGAATAATAAATTGAAAATAAATTTAGTTAAAATTTACCAGATATACTTCGAACGATATTATTTTTTTATACTATATTTTTATCATAGATAACGGAGCTATATTTATACAATTTAAGTGTACGATTCATTCTGTAATATCCCACTGTTGGGCATAGGCCTCTTCCCCATGTAGGAGAAGGATCGGAGCTTAATCCACCACGCTGCTCCAATGCGAGTTGGCGTATATATTCCCTACTATGAGTAACGATCGCTATCAGGTGTACATGATAACAACCGGGACCGACGGCTTAACGTGCTCTCCGAGGCACGGTGGGGAGACCCACAAGGACTGCACAAACACCCAGAACACGGCAAACATCTGTATGGCCAATACAAATGTTGTCGTGTGATCGAACTCGTAACCGCCCGCGCAACAGCCAATCGCAATCCGGTCCTGTAACCGCTACGCCAACGCGCCATTTATGTGTACAAAGTTTTATTTCCAGGAACAAAACAAGTACAATTTTAAATCGTCCAAAATTCACTATACAGTTCAGCTTTCGTATTTATTAGATAATTTTATTTGTAATAAACGCAAGGATTTATATACATTTCGAAAATAAAATAAAAATTGACCGTTCAATCAACTTAATATATCGTAACGAATTAGCAACAATACTCTTACCTTTGACGGCAGAGAGAACATCAATAGTTTTAACTTGATAAAAAGTTGCAACGCTCCTCGGTGACAATTTTTCAATTGAAAGATATCCAGACGCTGAGTTGCAAACACTTTTCTATAAATCTTAACACTGCTACGAATCGATTGACAAATCGATTACATACGTCTCGATTGTGACGTAGTTTTATATCGACACCATAAAAGAAGAAAAGTATTGTTTTGTGTACAACAATCCGAACAACCAGCGAAACGACGACAATAAGTCAAATAGAATCATGACATTTTAGTCTCTATTTCGTTTGTATAAAATTCATTTTCCCGTGTATTTGTTTGAACGTAAGGAACAATACTGCGACATCGATTTTACGCCCGTCCGCTCATGTCATTGGTAATTACCGGAAAGTTATTTTGATGTTTTACGGTTATTTTGCTTGCTCGCCTATCGGCAGGATTAAATGTAGGATAGGATAAGTGATCTGATGGTATTTTCGCTAATCAACTGGTGTTGCCATGTTCGTGTGAATGGTCAATAAAAATAATAAATATTCTCTATGTAATTGTCCTCTTTGGTGGTCGGTCCTCTTATAATTATAGTATTAATAAAAATAATAGCATTAACATTGTTTATAATTACATGTTATTTTATTTTGACACTAGCTGCTGTGCCCGCGACTTCGTTCGCATGGAATTTAACAAATAAGTTATTGTTCAGTTCACAGTTATAAAAAAAAAACTAAAATAAAACTAGCCTAAGTTACACCTTATTACATCATCTATCTGCCAGTGAAAATCAGTCCAGCCGTTTCAGAGATTAGCCGGAACAAACAGACAGACAGACAGACAGACAAAAATTGTAAAAAATGTTATTTTGGTATATGTACCGTGTATAGATCCATGTGCATTTAGTAAAAAGCGGTTATTTTAATATTACAAATAGACACTTACATTTTATTTATTTGTATATAGATAAGCTTTACTCTTTTTTTTTTTTTCGTTAATATTTAAAGAGGGTTTGTTCATAATTGAAGATGACACCCTCATAGAAACATCTTAAAACTATCTTCGCTTACATGCTAAGTTATAAATATTATACAAAATGTTTGCTTCTGGCGATAGTGGATAACTTAATATTACATTAGCTATACCCATATCAAGGAGATTAATATCGTTAACAGTAATGAATGTTTGTCTTTCCAGTTCGACCCGCACACATTCCATGAGTATGTGATAAACGTCTTCAATTTGGTTGCACTCGGCACATTTTGCAGACTGTGCTTTCCCTACAAGGTGTGCAAAGCTATTCAAGGGAATGTGGCCGGATCGAAGTCAAAAAGCCGTGACTAACTCCTTTCTTTTTAGTTTTACGTCAGAAAACCATGGTGCAAACGGAAGTGAAGGTTGAACGGTTTTATACCAAATGCCTTTTGTGAGCGATCGGACATCAAAATATTCTTTCCAAATATCATAACATTTTATATAACTAATCTTGTCAGTTCACTAAAATATGGAAGTCCATCAAAAGGTATACCATCTACACAAGCCTCTTTTGCAAGCAGGTCCACATCTTCATTTCCAGCTAGCCCTATATAAGATGGAAAACACTGTAGCTTTAATTTTTTGTTTTTACTAGACATAATATTTATTGCTTTCAATATATCATACGCAATAGGTGCTCCCCCAACAACTGTTGTACATTTTAAAAGATGCTGTAAGGCACTTTTTGAATCTGTCACCTGTAATTACCGTAATTACTACAGTAATTACCTGGTGCCATAGAATCTATATATGAAATCGCTTCAGCTATAGCTGACAGTTCTATATGCATTATAGACATATTGTGATTTACTTGAAATTTACTTGACACGCCTGTTTGATAATCTAAGAAAGCCATTCCTGAACCTTCACTTCTCTTACAGCCATCGATATAAATTCTATAAAAGTCTACATATTTCTTATTTAAATACTTCGTACATATATTTTTTAGATTAGTAGGATTATATCTTCTTTTCGCATTATCTATTTTCATTAATATTTGTCTCTTCTACATCCGATAAATCCACATTGCTTACCCACGTGTCTAAACAGAAACATCCTAACCTATTATTTTTATAAAAATCTGTTGATTTAAATTTTTCATGAGCTAATGCCAATGGTGGTATTTTTTTTACGCCGCCATCTATTATTTTGATAGGTATGCATAATTTCATTTAAAACTTTATAAAGATCATTTTGAACTAGTGACATACATTTAAACCAAAATTTACCCGCAAGATATTCCCTTCTAACGTATAAAAGCTTTACTCTTTCAACGCATGCTTTGCTCTAACTATGCAAGTAAAAGTGTGGATAAAGTCTTTAAGAATATGTATTTCTTGATAGTCAAACTATTCAGTTTTACTCTGGTTTTGTAGACTATTTTTATTATAGGTATTATAACTTCTTTGCGTTAAATCATGAAAGTAGCCTTTCTTGATAAAGAGGCTTAGTTTGAGCAAAAAGCTTTAATAATAATGGTTTTATTTTATTTATAATAAATGTTGCAAAAAAAACTATCGCTTTACGATATTAATATGATATTATAATGATAATGATATGTTCCTGTACCTGTCTTTTAAAATGTGTTCTAACATCACTCTGTCAAATTTAATCTGTTTTTAACAAAGATTAATCTTTGGTTTTTAAATGGTGTCCAGACTCTCGGACCATTACAAACAATATGTATTTTTATGTAAAAATATACTAACGCTATTATTGTATCACCTACCAATTTAAACTTATAATACTACTTATATGATAAAATAGAAGAGTTGAAAGTCTTACTATCGTCTATCAGCCAGGTGATTTATGCAATTAAGGAATAAAAAAGTGGGCAATACGTGGAAGAGAAAAAGAAATTCTAGACAAGGTTTTTAAGATGAATTTATATCCAAAATAAAAGATAAAAAGACCCCGTTAACTGTCAAAACTTACTTAAGATTTCTCATTAAGAAGAGACTTGACTAAATTCATCAAGCAAGATTAAAAAAATGGAGTAATCTTCTTGACCTGGTAACGAAGTCCGTAATGAATGCTCGCATTCATGCCGCAGTCATTAGCAAAAAAAAAAAATTGCATAGAGCAACTAATTTGGTAGATCATTAAATCTCCAAATGGGTCACGTTCCTAGAATGACCGCAGAGCCCCACTGTCGCTGATCCCGCGGTAGTGTGGCCGCCACCTGCGCTATTGTCACACACTGCGCCCGCACATGTGCGAAGCTTCCGCTTGCCGCGAAGCGTTTCCATTGTACGTTCATCATAGAAATTATGGATTATATTCGCATATCATTGAGGTAGGACACCGTAAAAATATAAAAGTACGTAGTTACTTTTAAATTCCTTAGATATTACAGTATATTTTAGTCAAATGATAATTATATTAACTGAGGTAGGGCCGAGCATTAAATTTTCTGCTCAATACATGTAGCAGCCCAACTGAGGTAGTACCTTGACCTTACAGAAGATCACAGCTAAATAATAGCGCTTTCAAGCAGTGTTGTGTTCCTGTTGGTGAGTAAGGTGACCAGAGCTCCTGGGGGAATTGGGGATAGGGTCGGCAACACACGTATTACAGACGTCTCTATGTTACGGTAATCGCTTACCATCAAGTGAGCCGTACGCTTATTTGCCGACCTAGTTATATACCTATTTAAAAAAATATGAGCGGTATATAAAGTACGTAGTATTACGTTCCTGTGGTGAATTAGAGCAAGCGTTACAGCTGCATGTTAATAAATGTAAAATTGTAATAAATGTAGCGTTGTACATTTCTCATAATTTTCTGGATTCTATTTCTAGAACTTACAACCGTCTAATATATCCTGAACTTGTTGCAGTTAGGAGACCGGCCAATGGCGGATGATAACTCTATTTATCTCAGTACCTAGCTTACATAGGGCTACAATCACACTTCTGTAAAGACATATGTATTATTCCTACAAATAACAATTTTAACATTTCTACGATATTGTAACGTGTGACAATGGCAACAGTGTAACATTTCGGAGACAAATCTTTTAATAAAATCCACGCGACCCCACGGCCGGCGATAGTTTATTAATTACAATAATTATAACGATACTCTGAATTGGTCGCTCGGCGATATCACTAATAACTCTCGAATAGATTTTAGGATTCCGCAAACCGATTCTGCAAATTAATGTCATTTTATTTATACATTATTATTTGTACATTTTTACTATTATATAGTGATACAGAAGTATTTGAATATAATTCTTTAAATACGTACATTTAATACACGACTAACCCGAATAGGGATGTACCTCATCCATAGAGAACGATGTGTTCCTGTGTTGAATAAGATAGATAGTGCTCTTTGGCTCCTTGACTAGCCCGTTGGCGCAGATTGCGGATTGCGGGTTCGATTCCCGCCTGAGTCTGGGTGTAATATTTGTATTTATTAAAGTAAAACTTCTTTACACGCTTGACTTGACGAATAAGCTGGTGAATGCGTGACGAGAGCGTTGCGCAAAGTGTGATCGGGCGAAGCGAACGGAAGTTGAGAGGGATATATAAGTTAGATGGAGGTAAAGGTAAGTTCACTCGTGTGGGCTAAAAAAACACTCGTTTTTTATTTATATATGTATGTATAATTTCAATGTATATTTTTATATAAAAAAATATGTAGCTATAGCAGTCAGCTGTAACACAAGCATTTAGTTGCTTACCGTAGGAACAGATGACGTTGAGTATATTATAAGATATTTATTTTATTTATCCCAAGGATGCGTGGTATCGACAGAGGGACTTCGCAACAGACTTGCGATGCTGCAGGTGTTACAGGCGTCCACAGGCTGCGGTGACCTCTTACCATCCGGAGAACTGTGCGCTTGTTTTCAACACTATCACTATAAAGACACGATTCCAATATGAAAATAATAATGTACAAAAGGCAATCTTATCGCTAAGTAGTAATTTCGTACAGACAATCTTTAGATTGTAGGTACATAATACATATTAAACAATTAGGTACTATATAACAAATTCGTAAAGTACTTTGCTAAATAAATGTTTTTAAAACATTTATATTATATAAAAAGGAATATTTAAGTGAGAAAAAAAATTGTACATAATAATATGTCAGCTTTGGCAAATTAATTAAAAAAAAAACGAATTCAAAAACCGAATTTAAAAAAAGTAATTTAAAAAAAAACGAATAAAAAAAAAGCCAACCTCACGCTGTATTCTCAGGCGGTCACCCATACAAGAACTGACGCTGCCGCGTTACCGGTCGCTCAAATTTTACCCCTCATGCGCCTAAAGAAGATTCACTTCAAAAATAAATGAAATAATTTATCATATTTTGTTAAAATAATTATATTTAAATTACGGCATAACAGAAATTGATTAAAATTGATTCATAGATCGAAATACAACAAAAATATTTCTCGTATTAAATAAATTATTAAATTCACGCCTATGACGTCACAAATATTTCATTCAAGTTGTAACGAAGCGGAGACTCAGTTTCACACACAATGTAAATATTGATAGCGACTTCCTCGACGAACCAGTTTATAATGTGACGATTTATAAGCTGTCTTTTTGTGTATAATTCGTGATAAATTAATAAAACACGAACTAAACTAGTATATGTCGAGGTATTAGTGTGTGTTATATAACACTTAGAGACCGTCGATCTGCGGTGTTAAGTAATAATTGTAGCCTGTAGGATAAGCACGATGTTTGAAGGCATGTGCAATTTAGAGCCTTTGAATGTTCATTTTAAGTCAGTCAGTCAGTTCAGGCTATTGCAGTCCACTGCTGGACATAGGCCTCCCCAAATTCGCGCCAAAAATCCCGGTTTTCAGCAACCCTCATCCAGCGTCCACCGGCAACCTTATCTACATATCGTCGGTCCACGGTATTAAGTTAGTTCATTTAACAAGAAAGGCTATCTTAGACCTTATAATATTTAAAAACGTTATTTCCTCAAATTTACGCAGGTGAAAACCGCGAGGCACAGCTAGTAAAATATACTTAACTAGCCGACCCGTGCCCACTTCGTTGCGCATTATTTATTTTTTTAATAATTACTTCTAACGACGATATCTCAAAAACTATTCATCTGATTGATATAGTGTAAAGAGCAATTTTAATCTGCATTAAATGACTAAGCTAACTAACATATTCATTTTGATAAGGATTAATACCGAACTAAAGAAAATAGCTTTGAAAATAACGTAATGTTTTTAATTAAAAATTTGAACATAAAAGTGGTTATTGTAGGTCAACCGTAAGAGATAGAAATATGCTATCGCGGACTTTTTTGTAGCAATTTTATAGATTTTGAATTCTCTAGTACATTACTTAACTGTATCTTTGCTAGTTTACGCGGCGTTCGCGTGGAAAGTTCCCAGTTGGCGAGATTTTTTGCGACCTCTTCAACATTTATCGCCGTATTTCAGCTAATTTACATAAAAGCATAATAAATTATATACCTAAACCTTCCTCAAGAATCACTCTTTCTATTGTTGAAAACCGTATAAAAATCCGTTGCGTAGTTTTCGAGTTTATCGCGTTCAGACAGGAGGACAGACAGACAGACAGGAGGACAGAAAGACGCGGCCGGGGGACTTATTTTTATAATAAGTATAGATAATCAAAAGGAATTGTATTTTCTTATTGGTATTTGTATAACTAAGTGACTTTGTAAAAAGAGATAATATTATGAATGAATGAAAATTAATGTAGAATGAAAAATAAGGATACTTTATTCTATAAGCAATACATTAAAATATATCTTTAAATGAATTTTACAGTAGATGTTCGTACGAAGTCTTCTATTGTATTAACTCCTCGAGAGAATTTCTCATAGAATAAAATAAATAAAAAAACTTGCACGGAGTTTTATATCTGATTTTGACCTGGTTAGCGATTTTGTCAAGTAAGGGGTAAGGATAAGAAATAGATTAAGGGTCTTTTCACTGGTTACTGATTGTGGTTTTAAGCAACTGACAGTTTCACAGCAGGAAGTGAAACTGGCTGCTAGAGACTTTTTCACTTTAACTAATAATCTGGGACTTTTTGGATTCAAATCGCGAATAGAAATATTTACCTAATAAAGTGAAGTTGGATTGTGAACTAGAAAACATACCTATCGTGAACTTCAATGTGTTGGATTTCGTTATTGATATTTATTTGAAACTAGCTTCTGCGCAAGAAAAGAATTTTTCAAATCGGCCCAGTAGTTCCAGTCATTACCGGGTTCAAACAAACAAACAAACAAACAACCAAACAAACAAACTCTTCAGCTTTATATATTAGTATAGATTGTAGCTCTTATTTTAGTAATGGTTATGTCAATATTACAAAAATTTCTCAATAAATTGACTGTCTAACGCAGAAACAATATTCGATAACTATTTTGATAATTGACATAAACAAACGATATTTTAATTAGAAAATATTTTAAACAACATATTAACTTTACCGATTCCTATCTTATCGATTTATCCATTAAGCATGAACATAAACACCGGTTATAAAATAATTACCGGTTATGTTCAAAACGTTTAAACCAACAATAAATATGTTACAGTACGTGGTACCACGCCCCGCTTCCACCACCTTCAGTAGGTGACACTGACGGATCATTAATTATCCCCCACCTAGACTTGACAAGTTGTCTCATGTGACAATCTTAACAAGACCTAATTGCGACCACTACAAACTGTTTTAAACCTTATGTCCAAAGCATAAAGCTTAAAAATATTTCAACAAGTGCAATAAATAGCGTTGTATGTGCGTTCAGACTTATGATATAATTATTTTTTGTCCGTCAACTTAGGCCGAAGTCGACGAACTGTTTTAGTTTTTTTTTATTTGTTCTCTTAATTTTCAATAGTCGTTACAATGTAACAACATGTGTTTTTGTTTCACATTATTAAAATGTAATCTTATATCTAAACTATGAATGTATTACGATTATAATTGACTGCTAAACTATTGTTTGAAACTAGAGATACGACACGGTTTTGCTCGGGTATTTAACAATGAATACTGCTCATAGCAATTGCACACAAAAGAACATAAGGTGGCTGCTCTAGTACCTACACTAACTGTTGTTAGTTCAAGTAAGTCAGTCAGTAATACTATTTACAGTATTGTTCAGTGACTTAAAATACAATTTATACTTACGGCTTTCTTGGGCTAATTTTTAAACAATAGAGTAACATAAATAAAATATCCGTATGCATTATTTTTAAGTACTAATTTATGCAAACTAACTAGTAGGTAGGTACATTTAACTTTTTTTACTCTGTGAAAAATTTCATGCGTATCAGTTTAACCGATCTATCGTAATTGAGTAATACTTTAACCCAACTATACTGTCACTAATATTATAAAGAGGACAGATTTGATTGTTTGTTTGTTTGCATTGAATAGACTCCGAAACTACTGAACCGATTTGAAAAATTCTTTCACTGTTTGGAAGCTACACTATCCGCGGGTGACATAGACTATATTATATTTTCAAAAAAAAATTAGGGAAAAAATATTTTGAAATTTTTGTTGAATACCCGTGCGAAGTCGGGGAAGGGGGGGGGGGGATGCTAGTATTAGTACTATTTTTGTAATTTTAATATGGAATATTTTGCCATGCAGTATACGTAGGTAAGTAAATTACCTAATGCTGACTGCATTTTTGTTTTTCTAAATCAAACCCTGTCCAAATGGTAGATCCAAATCCACGGGGAATCGGTAATATCGAACACTCCCTTACTGTATCTCCCCTTGAATACTTTTATCAGTTTAGGGTTCCCTACCTAAAAGAACATCAAAATTATATTTAAAAAACATCGACCTTACAAAAGATCACAGCTACATAATACTGCTTTCAGGCAGTGCTATGTTCCTGTGGTGGGCAAGGTGACCAGAGCTCCTGGGGAGGCTCGGGGTTAGGGTCGGCAACGCGCTTGCGAGGCTTTTGGTGTTTACACTTGCAGGCTTTTATAAGCTACGGTAGTCGCTTACCATCAGATGAGCCGTACGCTTGTTTGCCGACCTACTTGTATAAAAAAGTACAGCACGATTAGTAGAGAACCACTGGTATGATACCGACTCAACCTTGGCGATTATTTTTATTCTGACACAGTACAATACCAACACTACGTGCTACAACTTTGATTGATATCCACTAATCCCCTCATGATCTCATGTAATTACGATTAAACTGCACATACAGATTCATTAATTCATCAATAGCTTTAATATAGCCTATTTGTTTACGAAGAAATACTTAAAAAAACTCGTATTATTTCTTTTTGTGTTACCCACACATGAAGGAATTCTAAATATTTTTAATATCATATCAAATATCAGCGGGGATCGAACCTGCACCTCCGTCTCACCGTGTCGGTGTCTAGCCAATTAAGCTATGGAACGATGTACCCGCTACGAATTATTTTATATTCGGTTCCTTATGGATTTTCGAAATGATATTAAAATAGTTCACTTGAAAAACTATTAACTTTTTTGTAATAGTTTTATTAAAGTCTAATAAAATTGTTTAATACATATTCTTTATTTAAATAGGCTACAAGAGCACTCCTACTCCTACACGGGGAAAGAGGCCTATGCCCAACAGTGGGATATTACAGGCTGAAGCGCGCAAAAGCACTTGTGAATCATCCTTTTACAAAGTATGTAGTAATACTTAATTATGTAATTACAGTTACTGTGAAGCTGTCACCACGTTGGCGCAGCGGTCACAGCACTGGATTGCGATTGACTGTTGCGCGGACGGTTGCGGGTTCGATCCCCGCATACGACAACATTTGTATTGGCCATACAGATATTTTCTGTGGTCTGGGTGTTTGTGCAGTCCTTGTGAGTCTCCCCACCGTGCCTCGGAGAGCACGTTAAGCCGTCGTCCCGGTTGTCATCATGTACACCTGATAGCGATCGTTACTCATAGTAGGGAATATATCCGTCAACCCGCATTGGAGTAGCGTGGTGGATTAAGCTCTGATCCTTCTGCTACATGGGGAAGAGGCCTATGCCCAACAGTGGGATATTACAGGCTGTATCGTATTGTAAACTGTGAATCTACGACCGATTCGAAAAAAGTTTCTACAGAGAAGAGGCGTAAAAATTAAACTTATAAAAAAATTCAGTGCGTTAGTATCATACTTCATTATTTTAAATTCATCTTGACGGTATATTCGCTAAATAAATGTAAATATACTCGTGAGAATTATCTTATTTACTTTAAAGAAATAATCTTTTATTGTGCGTTTTTATTCGATTTTTTATTTATAAACATCAATACGCCAATAAATAAACGGTCACCGAAAAACGACAAGACCGGTTCACGATGGACTAACAGATTTTTTCATACATTACGCGTTGAAACGATCGTACAATGAAACCAGGTAGACCATCAGCGTAGCGAGCTGACTCAACAAAAAAAATGTCAAAAACTCAATATTATACCTTATCCATTTGTAATAAGATGGAAAATTGAATCCGAATGTTATCGTGCATTCCAAAGCGTAAAAGACCTGTATGCCCTTTATACTATTTACTTAAAATTAATTTACCTTGAAATAGGAAATCGACTGCGCCGAGCTTTTTACATAAATAATCAATTCCATTAAACTCACGGAAGATTAAACGTGAACATATCCTCTATGAAGTAATCCCAATTCAAAAAAGGCTTAACTCAAAATTGAATATTCAATTTCGACTTAATACTTAAAAGTAGGTGTAAATACTAAGAAAGGAACAATACTTAATTGTAACCGACAAAGAAAGATTTGCAAAGACGGTCTTATCTCTGCAAGCGTGATCTCCTACAAACAAACTTTTTCTGTAAGGCACAAAGTTGAAAAAGCGAAATAGGAAGTATACAAAGCATTGTTATGCCATATGCCATAAAATCCAATTAAACTTACTGTTATTTTAAATCTCCAAGTATGTAGACACCAACCAAGTTTCATTATAATCGTATCATTAGTTTTTGAATGAAGAATAACAAAAGTCTATCCGAACTCTCGCTATTTGTAATATTATGAAGATAGCAATGGATTTTTATAAGCACTAAAATCGTAGAAATAGAATCTTCACTACATATTATAAAACAAAGTCGCTTTCCGCTGTCTGTCTGTCTGTATGTATGCTTGAATTTTAAAAACTACGCAACGGATTTTGATGCGGTTTTCTTTAGTAGATAGAGTGATTCAAGAGGAAAGTTTTTATGTATAATACATGCATAATATAGTAGAGGAACTCTGATAGTTTTCGCAACCGTGCGAAGCCGGGGCGGGTCGCTAGTTTATAGTAAATCATACTAATCATAGAAGCCACAATTACGCTAGTCGCCTAAACAAAAGAAGACTAGAACACAAAAAAAGGGTAAAAAGAATGAGAGAGAATCTATTTGGCTTCCAGCATTCATTACTCGTAAAAAAGGCTATTCCTATTCCACGCTGCAATAATTTTATAAGAAGTTGATATTTTTACCGAAAATATTAGTTACAAATTAAAAAATTAACGCCTGAAACTCAAAAGCTTTAATAAGAAATTTGTGTCTGTGAGTTAGAAACGCAACCAGATTGGCTTATACAAATAATTGTAATAAACGGGGATTGCGTCCGAAGCCAAACTACATCGCTATACTAGAGATAGTCATCAAGACATTCAAAGGTTATGATGCTTCTCATAACTGTGTTGGTGTTGAAAACAAAACATACACACAAACACCCAGACCTCAACAATCAAGTAGGCTGTACGAACATTAATTTGATAGCGATCGTTACTCATAGTAGGGAATATATCCGCCAACCTGCATTGGAACAGCGTGCTGAATTAAGCTCTAATCCTTCTCCTACATGGGGAAAGAGGCCTATGCCCGGCAGTGGGACATTACAGGCTAAAGCGTACGAAAATTTTTCAGGAGCAGAAATCGAATCGGCGAATTCTAACTCCACAATCAGTTACCATGACCACTGTGTGAAATGGCAGATATTAGTAATAAATAATACACAATTCGCAATTAGTCGCCCTTCTCGAGTTCCTGAGATGCGAGCACATGTCTCGTTCGTTGATTAAGACAGGAAGCGCTTCATTAGCAGGCCAATGTCTTCATGACTTAATACAGCGCTTGCCAACTTTTGATTCATGTTTCATTTGACCAAATGTTGGATTGCGTTGGACGTTGGTTCGATTTACTGTTATTGGATCACTAATGGTATTAAATAATTACTTTTTACACAAACGTTTTTGTACAAATAGTTTAACTTTTTTTATAGTAAAACTTCTTTAGGCGCAAGAGGGGTAAAATTTGAGCGACGGGTAACGCGGCAGCGTCATGTCGATCAGTACTTGGATGTGTGACCGTCTGGGAACACAGCGTGCGGTTGGCTTTTTTTTCAATTAGATTTTTTTTTTGTATTTTAAATTCGTTTTTTTTTTTAATCAGTTTGCCAAAGAAGTTTCAGTTCTGACCTGTGTAATTGTGTACTTTGTACGCATGCATTTTTTTTTTGTATAGTTAGTGTTATTGAGAATAAGTTCATACAGTACTCGTCAATCTTTTGCTAATGTTTTATTTGATCAAATATTTAAAGTCGATGGACTTTAGTTTGATGATATTAATTTTTATACGGTAATTTAGTGAAGATATTGCAGTTTGATTTATTTTCTATGTGAACAGAACAATTAAACTTGTACCGTTCTTGGGTTTGCTAACAAGCTTACATTATGTCTGTTCGCAAAAGGTCAGATTAGGGACGCATTGTAACACCAGAGGCAAGACAAGCGCGTCGCCGACTTTACTCCGGATTCAACATACACATCCCCAAGAGCTCTGGTTCCCTCACCACAGGAACACAGAACTATTTAAGGGAACTTTTATTTAACTGTGACTTTCCGTTAAGTCTAACTAGTCGAATTACTCTTAAAATTTCAGCAAGATGTTTAGGCTTCAAAAGCACCTACGAATTGTCACTTTACAATAAAATTTATTTTTCAATTATTTTTAAAAGTGAAGCTACTAGCGGTTCGGAATGCAGGTTCTGCACAGAAGAACCGGCAAGAAACTCCACAGTTACTCTTTTAAAAAACATATGAACCGAAATAATAAACATGGTAAATATCCCGTTTTCGAATAATTTTCGTAAACCTGTATATTGTAATAGATTTCAAGAATCTTTAATAATTTTTAGCACTTTGCATGTTTCGTTAATAAGGATGCCTATATCATACAATATAGATTTTGATCACAAAAATTACACTAAATAAAACCATTTAGTCGAAACTCTGGGAACGACGTCAAAAATTGTTTTAATTTCCTATTCGCCTTTCAAACGATGAATGAACTAAATTAAGGAACAATAGCGCGAACGAATGAATGGTTTTATTGGCAACTGCCGAATTGAGCGGAGATTTCGTGTAACGAAAGTTCTGTGAGAACTTTGCATTTATATTTACGCGAAAATAATTTATAATTTAAACGGAATTGTATATTGAATTATACCATTTTTTTTGTATTAGTTTTATTTAAAATAAAAAAAAATATTATTGAAAAAAAAATTACAAAAATATTAATAAATTCTGATCATGGTATAAAAATATATTATGTTTTATTCTAAATCTTCTGTTGTCTTATTTATTAAGTTTTTTATTAAGTTTTATTGCAAACAGTTAATTAGTTTTTGCTTGAAAGAGTAACAATAAACCATTCTATCCATCCATCCATCATATTTGCATTTATAATTTTACTAGAGTAACGATACTTTAACTTGATGGCTTGACAATGTAAAAAATTAAAAGTAAAAAACCTTTTTAAAAAACAAGCTTTTATTTGAATGCACTAAAACGAAAAAAATAAATTTTTACTTTAAAACTTTTACTATCTACTTATAAAGTCACTAGCTTCTGCGCGCGACTTCGTCGGCGTGGACTCCGCTCCTATTGGTCTTAGCATGATGATATATAGCCTATAGCCTTCCTCGGTAAATGGGCTATCTAACACTGAAAGAATTTTTCAAATCGGACCAGTAGATCCTGAGATTAGCGCGTTCAAACAAACAAACAAACAAACAAACAAACAAACAAACAAACAAACTCTTCAGCTTTATTATATTAGTATAGATTACACATAATATATATGATAGAAAAGCTTGTCGCGAGATATGAGTACTCGTATTTCCTTAGTTTGAAAATTTTAATAGTTAAAATCAATCACATCAATTTATTTAATTTACTTGTTTACAAGCAAATCTTGCGACAAGCTTTTATATCATATAGATTATGTGTAATGACTTTATAAGTAGATAGTAAAAGTTTTAAAGTAAAAATTTATTTTTTTCGTTTTAGTGCATTCAAATAAAAGCTTGTTTTTTAAAAAGGTTTTTTACTTTTAATTTATTTTTGACTTTTTAGTCGGTTATCACGTCACTTTATTCGAATTATTCTTAGCAAGCCCTTTCATTTGATACCCATATTGTAGAAGTGCACTAAAAATAACTAGTCCGCACTCTTGGATATGCCGCTATATTAGATTTAGAATGACGTCACAAAGTTAACCATGCATTAGCATCCAAATTGAACCTATATACAAAATTTCAGCTCAATTGGTTGAAGATATCTGCTTCAAAATTGAGTTGAAAGATTTCACCTGAACAAACATACATACATACAAACCATGCATTGTCATCCAAATTGAACCTGTATAGAAAGTTTCAGCTCAATTGCTTGAAGATATTTGCTTCAAAATTGAGTTGCAAGATTTCACCCGAACAAACATACATACATACAAACCATGCATTGTCATCCAAATTGAATCTGTATACAAAGTTTCAGCTCAATTGCTTGAAGATTCAAAATTGAGTTGCAAGATTTCACCCGAACAAACATACATACATACATAAATACATACAAATCATGCATTGTCACCCAAATTGAAGCTGTATACAAAATTTCAGCTCAATTGGTTGAAGATATCTGCTTCAAAATGGAGTTGCAAGATTTCACCCGAACAAACATTCATTAAATTTACATACATACATACATACATACATACATACATACATACATTGCAAGTTAAATAAAAGCTTGTAATAATAATAATAATAAAAGCTTGTAAAATAGGTTGTGTTTCGACGCACACGTACGCATCTATACCTGCACTAAATAACATATTTGTATTTATTTTCTGTTCCCTATTGTCAGGTAAAGGTTATTACATATACATGTATAGCGGTACGGATCGCTGGATCAGCTAGTTGGCTATAAAATACAGTCGCTTCGCTTCAGCCTGTAATATCCCACTGCTGCGCATAGGCCTCTTTCTATATGTACGAATAGGATCAGAGCTTAATCCACCGCACTGCTCCAATGGGGGTTGGCGGATATATTTCCTACTATGAGTGCTCTCCGATGCACGGTGGGGAGATCCACAAGGACTGCACAAACACCCAGTACACGGCAAACATCTGTATGGCCAATACAAATCTTTATCGTGTGCGGGGATCGAACCCGCGACCGCAAGCGCAACAGCCACAAACAAGTGCTGTAATCGTTGCGCCAACGCGTCGTCTAAATTAAAATACACTATATTTTTGAATAAGTAAATAGAATAGCGAAATGGAAATCCGAACGGATCTTAACCTCACACTAATACATAATTTTTTCCCGCGTGATGTAAGCGGGGTCATCGTCCAGCTGCTTAGTTTTTTTTTTTGAAGTCCAGAGCAATGGACATTCGTGTTGAGTTCAGTTTTTGCGACTTCTTTAGTTACTTCTTATTGATTTATCATTGCTCTAACATCGACGTTTTCCTCGTAAGAACACTTTTTAAATATGAATTAAAAGATTTTCTAGGCTTTTCCGCTCTTTTGAGAGTACACAATAGGGATCCAGTATCGAAACTTGACACTTTAATATATCGAGTATTAACCACTTTTTGTTTTGTAGTTCAATGTTTTAGAAATCAATATTTATAACTATAACTATTCACCGAACTATCAGTAAATATATTCCAGATGACTTCTAATACCATCTTCTTTGTAAATAAAAAAGTAATCGCAAAATTTTTACTGTACGCGCCACAACTTCTAAGCGACTGCACCAAGTCGGATAATTCTTTCCAGCTGCGATTATTGTAACGTTAAGTAAGGACCAGAAATGTAGGTAAAAAGGTAGGTTCCCATTTAAATTTATTTGAGATCTAACTAGTACTTTTCGAGCTATATCTAATAATGCGTTTTTACTTGACTATTTTTTCGTCGACCTACGTTGTATTACTTGTCGATGTAATTGATGTCGGTTTTTTTCGTTTGCGAGCAAACACAATTTTTTATCTGTATGTTCCTTAAATCCCACGGAAGATTTTTATACTAAAAAAAACAGACAGAACGAAGTTTCTACCTTTCTAAACTACAAATCTTTCTAACTACAGAACTACAGGCACCTTTGACGAGTACTTTGGACGTTTAAAATACATATGACAATATATGTATTTACTAAGGATATTTGTGTTTCGTAATAAGAGGATAGAATAACACGGTTTATGTGTGCGTAGTAAAATATGTTTTAGTGTATGTTTGAAAGAGCGGCCGCCAGTGTTAAAGGGTATCTCGTATTGCCGGCACTCGTGCACTAAAAGCGCTGGTTTACGACTTTTAGAGAGCTACTTCACGAAGCTTGCACAAAAACTTCGAATGTAGAGTGTGTCTGACTGGCGTAAAATAAAATTTAAAAAAAAGTAAATTAAATAATAGTTACAAAACAAAAATATTCACACTTGATACTATAGATCACTTAGAGTATAAATTACGTATACTCTAAGATAGATCAGGTTATAGGTCTTTTTATTGTATTACAATTATTCGTGATTTTGCGTTTGCGATATTAACTCGTCTTCTTCGAGTTATGCTTTTATGTAGAGCTTATACATACGCACATATGAGAATGTTTTGTAACTATACTACGAGTTTAATTATTTAAATTAAATATATATTTAAATTAAACTTACTATTCAACTAAAGTTTTAAAATAACAATTTTTTTTACTGAAACATCAATATCAGATGCATTATGTCATCATTTTGAAAATATAGCGTCCCCATTCTCTTATGAGTATCGTCGATTTAAGCGTTATCCCAGCTGTGGGACATGTAAGAGGCAATAAAATATAAAACATCGGGCAATATCTAGACATTATTAAATGTACTTAAATCAGCTTTTTATTGAATAATGGCATTACAAAGTAAATAAGTATCCGTGTGTGTGTGTGTGTGTGTGTGTCAACTCTGACACGTGACTGAAGCTTACTACTTATTTTGTTCATTATCTATTTCTCGCATGAGACGTTGCGCGGTAAAGCGTCACCCGCGGCGTCACTCAGCGTTACTGTTTCACACGATTTCACCTCCCATATTTTTTCATACTACGGGCCTTATATCGTTTCTTAAGGAGTAACCTCTAATAAAGGATATACAATAGGTATATATATTATACTATAGGTATATATATTATATATATATTATGTAATCACATTTAGTTTATAATGATTCATCTAGTCTCATTCTGCGCAAAGTAATCGGCAGGTAGGTACACAGGTAGGTAGGTAGTACAGGTTAGTAGAATAACAGAGATAAAATTACTGTTTCAGGGCAATCGAAGTGTGGCTGAAGACAGGACGCCGCCACAGCGAAGTTCTAGACGAGCAGAAGCAGAGCGAAGGAGAACTGAGGCGTCCGGGATCTACCGTCATACTGTGGCTGACGTGTGAACAGGTAATCTTGTATGTAATCTATACTAATACTATAAAGAGGAAAGATTTGATTGTTTGTTTGTTTGCATTGAATAGGCTCCCAAACTACTGAACCGATTTGAAATATTCTTCCACTGTTGGGAAGCCAATATACTATTCGCGGGTGACATAGACTATATTACATTTTCAAAAAAACTTCGGAATTTTTTTGGAAATTTTTGTTAAATACCCGTGCGAAGCCGGGGCGGGATGCTAGTTAAAAATAAAAAGGTAAATATGTTCCTAAGCGCAAAACTTGAAGGCAGCTGGACTTTTTTATTTCAAAGTATACTACTACTTTGTAGTATGTTCTTACGAAATTAAAATACAAAGGAAACAGTTTTCGCAAGAAATGTGAGCGTGTGTTAAGTTAGTTATTATATAGTATACTAGCGACCCGCCCCGGCTTCGCACGGTTGCAAAAAATATCAGTGTTCCTCTACTATATTATGCATGTATTATACATATAAACTTTCCTCTGGAATTACTCTATTTACTATAGAAAACCGTATCAAAATCCGTTGCGTAGTTTTAAAGATCTAAGCATACAGACAGCGGGAAGCGACTTTGTTTTATACTATGTAGTGATAATATTGATGGTCTCATACATGTTTTATTGAGGTAGGGGCACAGCAGAATATATATCCTGCTCAAAATCTGGAAAATCTTGACCGGGGAAGTACCTCAACCTTACAGAATATCACAGCTAAATAATTCTGCTCTCAAGCAGTGTTGTGTTTCTATTACATTTCTTTCATTATTTTGAAACACATACATACATTTATTTTTTTTATATGCTGTAAATGATCGTAGTTCAATGACACATCTTCAATGGCCGCACAATATGAACCAGTGCTCGTAACTTCTACTGCAACTCCAGCCGTGGTTAACTATATATTTACTCATTATGTTGTAATTCTCTGTATTTAATACCATTTTTAGATAGGATCACGATTAAATATGCTATTAAGATTAAAGCCGCATTAAAATACATACCACCGACCCAGTTCATTAGCGTTCGAACAACTAACTGCCGCCATCTTGCATCTAGGGGTGAAAAAAACATAAACAACGCAGTCACCTGCGCGCACGCAGAGATTGGCAGGTGCGGCGCTCGCGCATCTGCACTGTAACGAGATTTAAATTGCACCTTACCACCTTTAGATATGGTTTAAAATAAACATACCCAAAGGTCTCCAAAGGGTAAACTTTTTCAAGCGTACACATGCTAGAGTTTATTGTTAATGTCTCCGGAATAGACCAGACCACCGCGAAATAGTTGTATTAACCGATTACTTAAATGTCAACATTTTGCAAAATACGCGTTGGGTATGTTTACGTTCTTTTATTGCCATAGGAAATGACGAAAAAAAATTAATTAAATTATTTCTGTCTGTAATGTTAAGGTTATTTATATTAGGTACATTATACGCTATTTATGTGTAAGTAAAGAAAACTATAGTTGAAAACTAAAATGTAACCATTATTAACAGCGGTACCTAACTCTCGTAAATTAATTTATAAAGTTATTAATTTTTCTTATAAGTCCATAGGCGATGCGATGTAACGAACTCATATTATAATACCATGTTGTTTTAGTTCTTACATGTAATTCTATAATTAACGATTAATCAAACTTATCTGTACAACATGCAGTTCTATGATAATATAAACGCCGTCTCAAGTGATTATTGCTTGTACTCTTCTTTAATTTTACACACGCATTTACTTACAGGTGTTACTCTTGCAGTGACTTTACAGATATTTCACTTTTCTTATGTTCTTCGGTACCTTGTGTTGTACATTCTTGAGGTATTAAAAACTTGTCATTAGTGACTATACAAGCATCACATCATTCTGTTGCTAGTCTTTTCGTAGAGTTAAAAGACTTATGGTTTGAAGCCAATGGTCTTAGTTTTTGCATAGCAATAAAAGGTTCAAAACTGCTAAATTTTTAAGACTCAGTAGGTACTCGTATTATGACTGATTTTTCATGTAAGTAGATAATAATTATAAGTGTTTATTCATTGCTCGTACTCATACTTTGATGAACTATGATTCTTTGTTGTTTGTAACTTTTGTAAGTGACAACCGAACAGAGTTTTTTATAATGTATATATATAAAAATCAATTGCTGTTCGTTAGTCTCGCTAAAATTCGAGAATGGCTGGGCCGATTTGGCTAATTTTCATCTTGAAATGTTTTTGGAAGTTTAGGGAAGGTTTAAACGGTGAGAAACATAAATAATATGTAACGGAAAATACTAAAAAAGACGATTTAACTTTCCAATACAAAATATTCCTAGCGGGGAATGTCTTTTGTCAAAAACGTTGTCAGTTGTTTGTCAAATATTTATAGGTGCGTCCAGAAAGTATTTTGTGTATATTTTTCATAAATATACGTATGTGATACGAAGTTGATCTAAAAGTTAACGTTGAGAAATCCTTCTTGAATTGTATTATATCTACGTTGTAGCTGTTGTCGTCTGTTTGGTTACAATTATATAATTATAATAACATTATTATCTGTGGTAAACATTATTCCACTAAAACAAAACAAGTTGCTCATCGCTGTTGTTACAATAAATGAAAACCAAAGACCGTTGCAGGTTGCGTTACTGTATATACTTTATTTGTTCATTTAAAGAATATTTTCTAGTTTATGCGTTTAGTGAAATAGACTTACGTGCACCCAAGTCGTAAAAACTGCTAGAAATTCGTCATTTTTGTAGCATATCGGTGAAGTAATCGGTTCCGTTTGTCAAGTGTCGTGTGTTACGTATATTTACTGCAATTAACAACATTATGGTGCTTAATTATATTTCTTAGTTGAATTTATTACTAACTTTTATTTAAATCTATGTATAATTATATATTGAAACTAAATGATATTATTAGATTTTAAAACTCACCATTTAGCTACTTTTTTAAAAATGTCATGTAATTGTACAGAATATCTATGTAGACTTTATTTGTCTTCATACTAATTATTTATATCTCTGTAAACAATGAAATAATCAAAACCAGTTCATGATTTATGAAGAAGAGATATAATTAATTAACTATATATTATTAATGTAATAATGGGAAAAAAATCCAAATTCTTTTTTGAAAATTCGTCATCAAAAATACATTCGACATAATTAAGCAACATCTGCTAAAACAAATTCTGTGTAAAAATC
Source organism: Melitaea athalia (assembly GCA_905220545.2). NCBI lineage: Eukaryota > Metazoa > Arthropoda > Insecta > Lepidoptera > Nymphalidae > Melitaea > Melitaea athalia. Next base: position 20,119,389 of record HG992190.1, read on the forward strand.
GTCTAATTAAGAATACAATGCCAGTAACACCTTCATTAACAATGTTAATAGTAAAAAACTTTCTTCGACTTGGGTTTTTGTTAACATTCCCCATCCCCGAGCAGGTGGGGTGGTCAGGTGAACGCATCGCAGCAATAAGTCAAAGGAATCATTAGGAATTACTATAATTGTGAGGTTATCGGCCAGTATTGTTTATATTAAACGGTTACTGAACGTGTTATAAATATAGGCAAAAGTATTTAAATTGTCACGTTTGTAGGAAATGTGTTACTGTCTTTTTTTGGTGTTTTTATTAGCTACCAGTACTTTTTTTTTTAAATAAACGGATATACAAGTTGTCTATTCACCTGTTTGTGACATGTTTGTCTAATAATTCTAGTTAATATATAGACTATCCCGTCGGCGCAGTTTGTAGTGGCCCTCCTACGTTATCTGCTCGGGTTGCGGTTTTGATTCCCGCCTGAGTCTGGGTGTAATATTTGTATTTACATATTTGTATATGGATTATTTTTATGTATATTTATATAAAAAAAAAACGTTTTAGCTGTAACAGTCGGCTGTTACCTATAACACAAGCATTAAGTTGCTTTTTAAAGGAGCACACAACCGTATGTGTATGTTATAAGATATTTACATTGCATAGGTAATATATTGTATTAAATTTTAATTGTAGTACATAATATGTTACTAAGAATTTTAGAATACGTATATCGTATTTGAAATGTTTGAATTGCTTTAAGTTTATAACTACATATATTTTTCTATAGACAAGGTTTTATTGAAAGTGTAATCGCGACCGCATGCATCCTTTAATCTTTTTGTCTCTTCCCTATTTTATGTGATAATAGCGATCTTTTTTACTATTTTGGCACTATTGAAAACTTATATTAGGTAATAAATGGATGATTAAATACATTTTTTCTACTATTTCAGTCATTTAAATACAATTTGTTTGTAATTTTGATAGCTCATACATAATTATTAAAATACATTTTTTAAATAAAGTGTTTGTATTACTATTCGATTACAAAGAAAAGAACTCTCTAAGGTTATTGACTTTATAAATATTGTAAATAAACCAACAACCTCTTACAGACGTATAACTTTAAAATTTTACCGCAAAGAAAATTTTTAACATATAAAAATTTCGATCAAAAATAGTTTTAAATACAACATAATATCAATCGGTAGTGCAGCTGGTGTACATAAAACTCGAGGAGGTGATTAAGGCAATTTAGGATATCGACTGATCCTTTGTTCGGCACGCGAGCGGACACCTGTTGCTGCGTATACAGGTTGGTCGAGGTCTGACTTTCTTTTATGCTATTTGCAAATATATTTTTTATCTGCAGACTATTTTAAATATTAGAACGAAAAAATAATAACCACAGATTATTAAGTTTGTTTTTTTTTAAACATTTTGTCATACTTGATTAAATAAATGACAAAATATCACGGAAAAAATTGCAAATAATGTAATATGTATGGATGATAGAGGGGGGTGACTTTCGACAAATAAGCTGTTGTCTTTGTACAAAATATACTAAGATAATTTCGTCCAAATTAATCAAATTAAAATGTATAAATTGGTATTGAAGCTAGGTAGACGTTCCATACGAATACGTGAAGATCTGTTGAGAAATCATGATGATTAAAGAGTCATTCATACAGTCTTATTCTAACATACTAACACTCCCAAATATCCATATGTCCAATGTAAATATTTAATAGCACCGGAAATTAACCCTTGCAAGCAGCAGCTAATATTAATCATGGTAATATATAGTCAACCGTTTTATAAAGAGTAACTGCGGAGTTTCTTGCCGTTTCTTCTCTGCAGAATCTACATTCCGAATCGGTTGTAGATTCACTTTTAGCCATAATTAATAACTTAATTTGTAAAATGACGATTCGGAGGTGCTTTTGAAGCCTATTTAAAAAAACCTCTGTGTGGTTTTATGAAACCACGGTAAAAGTGAAACTTTTTAAATATTCTTTGCACGCCATCTATGTTTTAATAGGTAACTCACATCAGCTGTATGTTGACATTAGTGTCTTAGTTCTAGGAAATTATAAAAGATGGTCGACCGTCACGCGACATGCAACACGCACACGAAGAAGATTGAGACGATGTAATAAAAGTTTCACTTTAATAAAGTTAATTATTTTTTTATTCTTTTTAAATAGCATTATAAACTTTAACATTTATGGATTTATTTACTTCAGCATTTCTTTTTATTATTTATAGTTTGGTGGTCTATGATTCAAATTGGCTTTACTGGAACATTCTAAAATCGATATATTAGCAAATCGATTTTAGTTCAATTCAATGTAAATATACCTACTATCGTAATGATGTTGCCATCGATAAGCCCTCAAGAAACTGAATATTTTTGTATATAAACGAACAATTTATACTAAAAATTCAGTTTTATGCACAAGTTTTATGTATCTCTATTTCTACGCAAAACAAGTACACATAATATATGTATTGCTGTTTAATTACTTTTTTATATTAGTAAGAAAAATGTACATTAGTACAAAAATTTGCAACGCAACAAATAACTGAATATCATTATAATGTGAGACCGTGTCGCTCGCTGTACTCGATTTATGACTCCAATTAAACAATAATTGCGCCGACCGTACCTACGAACGCCCTGTGTACGCAGATGCGCACCTGTCGTCTGCTTTTTTCTTATTTTCCCCGCGTTTAAACGAACATGGCAACTTTAATAACTCGAATTGCATTACGGTAGGTCATACCTACTTATGTTGTTTTTTTTTAATTATTTCTTTTATATACAACGGCCGCAGCCGACGGTTTTCTGTCAACAGTGTATAGTTCCGTGGAATGCGAGGTTGTAGTAAAAGATTATGAATAAGGCAACTATGTTTTTGTTCGTAGTAATTTCTGTGTTTCCGGCTTTCCGCTTGTAGACTACGATGCGCTGATTATTTCACGCTTTGTTGGGACATTAGTATAATTATTTAATATTTGCTTCAGGTCTAGCTGTTAGTCCTAATGCGTGGAACATTCTATAGTCGGTGAAGTTGCTTTTTTTCATTTTTTGATATATTTGTCTTTATGTTGACTGCACATATACGTAAGAAATTATAATTGGGGAAGACGAAATTACTATATTGAGTTAGATGAAACTGAATACAATTTAAACGTGATAACGAGAAAGAAGTCATGTAACGTTTTCGGGTAGTATTTTATGTCGGTAATAATGTTTTATAAATTTTTTAATATACATTATATTTACAGTAAATAATATTAATACTCGTAATTTGTGATTATATGAATATCTAACATCGGCCTGTTCTTGACATGTTAAGGAAGGAAATTGCTTCAGATTAAATATTATTATTTATTATACCTACTTACTTATATGAGATAAATATAGGACTAATTTGCCAAAAAGTAAATATGTATATTCTATACATAGATTTACCCGTGGTTTTAGTCAAAGTAAACACGTCTGTAATCCAACCTATAGATACTTTTTATCCAGAAATTCAGATAAGCTCCTTTGGAGGGTTGGATAAAAGAAAAAATATGTGATTGTGACAAATTTGGATATATTAAAATAAAATAATGTTAAAAATAAAGCTCTAAAGCTCTCAAAAGGAAAAAATACCCCGATTTTGAAACATTCTTCATTGGTGCTCCGCTTCTATTGGTCTTGGCGTGATGATATTATATATATTATATATATTCTTCCTCGATAAATGGGCTATCTAACACTGAAAGAATTTTTGAAGTCCAACTAGTAGTTCCTGAGATTAGCGCGTTCAAACAAACAAACTCTTCAGCTTCATAATATTATAGTATAGATAAGTTGATAACGTGCGTTTATTTTTTACATACAAATATAAATAATTGAATAGTAAGCGAGATGACGTAACACAAGTAGATAATAAGCTATACGTATAATATGAGTTCATTGACCTGTTTTTCCTTAATAGATCACAAGTTTTATTTCGTAAGCGAGATGGTATCTAATAATGAAGGAAAAACCTTAAAAAGATTACATTAGTAACTTTTTGTGCAGTTTTTTTTTTATCTGTACATATATTAAAATGTAATAGATTCGTTTTTTTTTTTTGTTTGTAACTGACGTTAAGTTTTCCATAAATTTATTAGTCTGTGCACGCTTCGTGTGAAAAAGAAGATTTTAATTAAGTTTATTATGGTCATAAATTATGCTCTCAATTTACTGTTTTTTAATCTAATTCAAAGTAGAGGTGTTTCTGTGTTTTAAACATTTACTCTTAATACACTTATTATTTGTTACATTTAATAAAACAGACTGTGCCAGACTAAATTATAACCAGAACCTATTACATATTAAGTAGGCTGTATAGAACATGTTTAAACCTTAGTGGTTTTTTGTTTCTAATATTTTATAAGTAGTATATAATGCTGAGAGTAATGTATAAAAATAAATATCGTACTCTAGTTAACTTACTTTAACTAGCATTATATCGATCACGATCGCGATCGTGATCGATATAATGCTGAGAGTAATGTATATTTTATTTATGGGAACAATAAAAAAAAAAACAAATGAAATCTATGTATTACATGTTATATTAATGTATTTATTTATTCTTAATGTATTTATATATTCTTCTGCTATGTGGAGATATATGTCTAACAATCAATCAAAATTTGTATATATATGTATGACTGTATGTATAATGTATATGTATTTGTATATATATGTATACGCTTAAACGGGAAGCCATCGTCCAACCATACACCATCAGAACCATACAAACACGAAAACTTATCAGAATCTACCGAACCGTTTAGAAGTTCAGTGACATTGCGAAATAATATAATTAGATACATAAAATATAATAATCCATATTCATAGTTCACGCGAACACTAAGTACTTTAGTTTATATGATCTCATTGTAACGTAACGCTGATTAAATAATTTTACTAAAGAGCAATTTAAGTTGAAAACATTTTTATATCTTTTTTTTTGTTTTAAATTAACTTGAAAAAATTTAATAAGCGTCGTATTATCGTGTACTTTGAATTCCATTATATTTTCTTATGAGAATTTATACGACTTGATAAATAGGTTTGAAAATAAAAAAAATTAATATAATTTGACTGTTCTATTTGCGTTTTTGGCAATTAACCTGATATTGGCTCCAGTTATGTGTCAGTCTGGATGTAACATACATTTATTTTTAAACCTACGTGTTGCTTGTACGTTCTTTTTTTGGAGTTATACTTCTTTTGGCGCGTTAGGGAAAAATTATGAGAGTAAATTTTTATGATGCGCGCGCACTCCGTCACGAAAAAAACAGACACACTGAAGTTAGCTAATCAACGAAGAAGAAGTTAGCAACGTAAAGTTAACTAGCCAATGAAGTATAACTTCTTACGTGCGTACATAAGTACACACATACTTTTTTTGTTAGTTATTGTCAGGACAATATTTCTGTAAAAGAATAATAAAAAAATTAATATATTCTATAATAGTTAATTAATAATAACCAAAAATTAAAAAACAAAACGAAGTGGTAAGTAGCTCGCCGGTTCTACTAGTTAAACGATATCACTCGGATTTAGGACAAATGGAAGTAGGTAAAGATTACTCGTGCTGGTTTTGGAGACCATTTATGAAAATTTCGAGTTAGGGCAGCAGGTAATATATTGAACTAAATCTGGAGCAGCCCTACTGGGGAAGTACTTCAACGTTATAGACGATCACAGCTGAAGAATACAGCTCTGAAGTAGTGTTGCGTTCCTGTGTTGAATGCGGAAGCCGTCGGGAATAGAGTTGGCATTTGCTTTCTTTCCTCTAAGGTATTACAGGCATCCATAACCTTCAGTACCCGCTTACCATCAGGCGAAACCGTACACCAGATTACCAGCTTTGGAGTATACAAAATAACCCACTGTTATAAATACATAGCTCTCTAACACCAACACTAATTACTAGTAAACGTTCAAACAATGGACAATAACACATATTTTATCTCACATCGATTGATTCGGACACCTCCGGTCACGTGTAACGGACACTCTCTAGTTTTCACTCGAGATCGTTAACATACTCGCACAAGCTATAAGTTATTCGCGACTGTTGTATCAATCGTCATAAATCATTACTTCAATTACCTTTTGTGTTACTTGCTTGAACATATAGGCTGTTATATGCCTCATTGCTAGGTCAAGGCTATTATCATTTTAGGAGTATTAAATTAAGATTGTTTGATCAGCAATTAAAAATAATTCTAAAATAGAGTGATTAAATATCTGCCACTCGGTATTGTAAAGCTTGTATAGGTGTAATTTTCTTCCAGAACCTGTAGGTTTAATCTTGTTGTTTTACTCTATACAATACTAGATAAATATTTAAGCAAAAATTATCTAAAATTAAATGTCGATACCTCTATATAGATTAATTATCTACTAATATAAACTTTCCGGCTCTACTGAGTAATAAATAATGTTTGAGAAAACCTAAGATACACAACTATGACTCTAGCAGTAACTTAACCACTCCGGCGAGCATTTAAAAATGACGCGAGTGGAGCCGCAACAAAGTAGTAAATAAAAAAAATACATTCTGATGTTGAAAAAAAAGCCAATCAAATGATGCGTATTACAACGCTAAAGAACCCTCCCTCATCATCATCGTTATGTGTATCATCTAGTGCAGGTCAAACACACGCGCTCCAAGTCACAAGATTTAGAGTTTTTATTTCTCATTAAATAAATTTAATAAAATCTTCACATTCAACGGCTTCCAATTAAATTGTAATCCTGTGTCGAAATTTATTTATTTATTTATTAATTAAAAGATAACCAACAAAAGATACATTCATAATAGTTTCTGACACCAGTTGATACGACGACTATACCAGTTGGCTGTTACCTATAACACAAGCATTAGGTTGCTTATTTAGGTTTTTATTTACACACACGGTCGTCTGTTCCTAAAGTAAGCAACCTAATGCCTGTGTTATAGGTAACAGCCGATGTTATTTAGCTGTGATCTTCTGTGAGGTCGAGGTACTACCCCAGTCGGGCTGCTCCATATTTTGAGTAGGAAATTTCCTGCTGTGCCCTACCTCAGTTAGATATATTTATGATAACAACCGGGATCGACACGGCAATGTGTGGAGACCCACAAAGGCAGACATCCAAACCGGAAAGAAATATTTGTAGAAATAAAAATATCCATCCCGATCGGGAATCGAACCCTTAAACCGTCGGTGTTTTAGACGACTACTCGCACCACTACACCAGAGCGTTATTAGTTATAGATACTCATTTTAAATAAATTGTAAATTAATTGTTTCCAGAGGAAACTTAGCCTAAAGATAAAATATAAAATGCAATAAAAAAAAGTAAAATAAAAACGCTGAAACTCGTCACTTAGGCCAACATACGTCAAAGCGGTTAGCCGTAGAACAAGTGGCTTCGTCGCTTTTTCATACCAAATGAATTGTATGAACTCTCATTTGCATAACCATTAAGGGTATTTGTTTATTTTCATTGACCCCGAGCCCTTAGTACTGAGGGCCAGGACATATTAATATTAATGTTTTAACACGTAACCTATATGACATTCTAGTATCGTTCTGTTTGTTTATGTAATTAGCCCTTAGCTATTTTGATAATAATACTAGGTCAAGTTTGGTTACGACAAAATTTAATTTAGGGCCCTTCATTTACACCTTCATAGACGCCATATTAAACTAAGCCAGTTAAAACATGAGTAGACTTGTTGAAAATTTTGTTACAGAAAGATATTATGTCAAGTAGTGGCAAATAAGTAACAGTAAATTATTGAATATTAACGCGTAACTTCCAATGCAAAAATTGTGATATAATAATACCTGTAATTTTGGTGTAATAAGTACCGTATAATAGTAATGATTGGTTCAAGGGGCTTAAGAAAAAAGTAACAAACACCTATCCACTCATTAATCTATCCGTGTTACGTGTAACCCGTGTCCTGTTCAAGATCATGGAAAATAAAGCACAAAATTAAAACAAGAAAATTACACTCTTTTTAAACAGACTGGTAAAAATAGTCAGCGTCGAATATTGACAATGTAATATTGAAATATGTAAGTCTTTGTGAGTTATTTGAAATTGAGTCACGGCACACCCGTCCGTGAAAACTTTAAAAATACATTTTACCTACATTCTTTAACCTAAATACCCATTTGTAAGTGGTTTCGTAACACTCGCGGAAAATTTAGGGAAGCATTGTTATGTTTTTAATACAAAATTTACTATAATAATATAATGTTAGAGATTTGTGTACATACTATCCGCTGCCTGCGATTTCGTTTGGCGTGGGTATGAATATAATATGTCAGAACTAAGACTATAGAACGTATTTAGTTATGCTATATCATAGAAACAGTTGATTTTTCTTGGAGAATATATAGACTGCGCCAGAATCAGATAATAAACACTCTCTGTAACAGATCCCGTCCTATCTCCTTGCCGAAATTCATCCAGATTTATTCCGCAATTCTGGAGTACTTGATTACATACATGATACATCCATAGTATCTTTCGTATTTGTAATATTAATGGGACAGTCAAGTTACCTGTAATATTAAGGTAGTTAGAACTATTTTGTTAAAATGTTATTTATTATCATATCAAAATCAAAAAACATTTTATAATTTCCTCATGTGTGGGAAACACAAAAATAAAAATAATACGAAGAATTTTATTATTGAACATTTTGACGTCCCAATATTGCAAATCCCGTGTCCATGGCAAATAACCCTTTACACATATGAACTGTGTTGTTAGCCACTACGAAAGCTTTAAAAACTTATATAGAAAAAACTTGAACCTATATCGGTAATTTTTTTAAAATTGTAAGAAAAAAATGCGAAAATAATATTTTATTATACATATAAAACAAATAAAAAAAAAGATATTACATAACACATGTAGGTACGTCTCATGATCGTAATTAAAACAGAATTGAAAAATCATAGCAAGAGGTCAAGAGATGGCGAGCTCTTTAAAGTATCGTGAGCCCGTGATCACGTCATCGCCGGCCAGTTATCGATGGCGACCAGTCAACGTCTTGTCGACGTCTAAATCATCGATACTCGATCTAAATGTGAGTAGGTATAACGAAAGGGTATCTTACACGTACGACTTTTTTTCTTTTATTTTAATTTTGAATAAATAACTTTGAGTTTTTTTTCCTCTTATTACAAGTTATACGTTTCATTTTTTGTGGTACTAATATGCTATACCAATTTATTGATTTTTATTTTTATACAATCAATAAATTGTATTAATCAGATAACAAATATTACATACTTACGTGTTGATTAATAAGTTTTGTAGCAATGATAAATCGAAAATTTCTATTAGTACACATTAATATCCATTTGTTGATGTCTAATAGAATTAAACCACATCGTATACAACTATAGAGTCAGTGACAATTTTAATGAGTCAGTAGACCCATTAAAATTGTTTTTTACATCGTCGGTAAGAACATAAAGAAGTACGTTTCCTGTATAACTTACGAATTTAAATATGACATTGTAAATTAAAAATTACTTTAAAAACGTTACTTCTAAATGTTAAAAATTACTTCTTTCGTTAAAAAATCTTCCAATATGTAAACTTTCCCATTAATAAAAAACAACAATAAAATATTTTCAGTGTAATAATAGTAATCTATACTAATATATAAAGCTGAAGAGTTTGTTTGTTTGTTTGTTTGAACGCGCTAATCTCGGGATCTACTGGTCCGATTTGAAAAATTCTTTCAGTGTTAGATAGCCCATTTATCGAGGAAGGCTATAGGCTATGTGTCATCACGCTAAGACCAATAGGAGCGGAGTCCACGCCGACGAAGTCGCGCGCAGAAGCTAGTATCTTAGATATAACGATGGGCTGATGCAATCGCAGTGGAACGAACTGACTTTTGCGCTAGTGGTTGCAGTATTGATCCTGGCACATCACACATATTTGTATGTTACGTATAGTCATACGTTAGTCAAGGTCTCAGGATTTATTCTCGTATTGTATGTGGTTCCAGACCCCCGGCACAGAATTTTCATCGTACTGAATTGTAACAATTCAACACGAATGGTTTATTTAAATACGATAATGTTTGACAATTTTCATTTAAAAAAATTACTTCTTGGAGTAAACAACAATAGTCGTATTAGTGACACCCATTTAAATATAATCTTTGTTCTATATCAAAGAACTGTATCCCAGATAAATCAAATTAAAAATACATACTAAAATTAATTAAAGTACATAAAGAAAATTGTAAGTCGATTAGAGGATAAACCGAGCACCTACATGATGTATAATACTTCCACGGACTAAGACCGCCTCACGTCCGAAGACCCCTACGATAAAAAAGCGTACTATTTCGACAAGTCCACATCACGAAGCAATTAGCCAATTGTTTGATAGTTCAGACCATCGAAATAGCGCCCACTACACATTGCATTTATTTATTAATAATCTAATGACAGTATGAATCTATCTAACTATATATTATGTTTATTTATGTTTATTTTTCTAACTATAAATTAAAATGAATCGCTGAAATGTATGTACTCGCGTAATTTCCGAACGACTGCATAAAATCAAATTTTGTTTGTGTTCGTTATTTTAAGGATAAAAAATATGGCGGTACAAAGTTCGCTGGGACAGCTAGTATATATAAAAAATTAGTTTGTCAAAGTCCGTTTTAAGCCTACTTGAATAATTTGGTTTTAATTTTATGTACTGTTTAAAATAAAATTATGTATTAATTCATTTGGATTAATGAAAAATACAGGCAAAATAGCACGGATGATTTTGCCAATGTCACGTAGAATTGAGAAGACATGAAGGAGATTTATCGGTCGGTCGAGATTTCAAGCTCAATAGAACTTTAGAGTATATACTTAGGGTGTGTGTAATATACTTATTAAATATATTGTAATTAATTATTATGATAATTACTTCTAAAAACAATTTATAAATATTTTCTATTTATAGATAAGCTCTCAATAACTGCGAAATTTTCTTCAAGAAAATTGGGTTCATGATCCATTGACCTCGAATAAAACCACGCAATTTCAAACTATTTATTATTTTAAGTTCGGTCATCAAATATAATTGATTTCAAACGAAATCTTCACGAACAGTTTTAGATGAATACTCAAAAAATTGATACTAACTACATGTAATGGTCGTTCCCACATGTTTTTTGTTACATTAGAAGTAAACGAACTTTTTTGTTGATGGCAACGCCTTCTCGGGTTTTGGCGCGAACTTGTGACGTCGCGTCGCTTGTCTATTTTTTTTTCATCACAGACAAAAAAGCAAAACAGTCAGCCATGCCCATTGATAGTCCTTAATAGTTTCACGATAACATAAAAAATTGTAACAAAAAATATAAACTCGAATGTTATTAGGTAGGTACGTGATATTTTTTTAATTGGGTTTTAATTTGGTAATTACTATTTTGATATAGAATTATTTGTTTAGACACTGTATTTTTATGGTTACAATTGAAATATGTATACAAACAAAAATGTAGGACAGACTATAGAAAAGATAATAGGTACAATTTGTTTTTTGGTTAAATTTTATTTCGTTGAAACAATTTGTAATCGTTTAAAAATTAAAACTATTTTTATCAATTCTAATAAAGAAAAGTCGATCTAATTATATCTCACTATATAATTATATAATATCATAATATCACAGGGAAAACATTATCCCGCGCAATATAGTTCGCTGTTTTGAAGCTGTCGTTGGTTATAAAAATAAGTACATATATTACATTTATTTTTTTAATTTTATTTTAAAATACAAATCCTGCCTCTTTAGTAGCTAATTAGGTACAAGGCAGTAACCAGTAACCGGTATCCTGCTTTTGTACAATTTTAACGCCATTTCGTTTAACTAATTTTATAAAACCATTTATTTAGTTAAAACTTTGAACTCAAATTTCTCGGATATAGGTATTTATACTCTATTGCTTTTTATCTAAACACAGCAGAATTTTTTTTCTCGTTTTTTTTATACAACTAGATCGGCAAACATGAGTACTGCCCACCTGATCGTAAGCGGTTACCGTAGATTATAGACGTCTGCAACACTAGAAGCATCATAAGCACGTTGCTAACTCTACCCCCGTCTCCCCCAGGAGCTATGTCCACTTTACTCACCACAGGAACACTCTACTTTAGAGCAGTATTATTTAGCTGTGATCTTCTGTGAGGTTGAGGTACCCACGTCCCCAGACGGGCTGCTTCGGATTTTGAGCAGGATATATCCCACTGTTCCCTACCTCAATAAAAATTGAACTCATAACTAATTAATATAGTCATAAGCATAACTATTTTATATTTAAAGGTACTTACATATATGTCTGTTAAATATGTATCTACTTATATATATCGACGCTATATCCACGGTATCTGTACATCCGTATTCAGTGAATGAATTAATTATATACGGACTGGTTCTAGTTGAAATTACGCAGAGGTCACGTAAATAATTTATACTAATATTATAGAGGTAACGTTTGAGTTTGTAGGCTTATAAGGGGAAAATAATACGTTTACAAATTTTAATAAATGTTTAAATTTAGAAAGCACGGACCGATTATGATAACTCTTTTGTTAAAAATTGTCAATTCGTCTCTACAGAATCTATATAAGATTCCGAATTGGTGGTAACTTCACATTGACTATATAATAATATATAAAAAAACTCAGGTCACAGTATTAATTTTCGAAAAACCGAAACGGCTTGACCTTATTTATTAGCCTACTTCCAAAAAAGAAGGAGGTTCTCAATTCGATTGAATTTTATTATGTATGTTACTTCAGAACTTTTGAAGGGGTGGACCGATCTCGATGATTTTTTTTTAAATTAAAAGGTGGTACGTACGTGCCATGTGGTCCCATTTAAATTTAGTCGAGATTTGATAAGCAATTTTCGAGTTGTATCTAATAATGCGTATTTACTTGACGATTTTTTCGTCGATCTACGTTGTACTGCATAACTTTTTACTGGGTTTACCGATTTTAACGAGTCTTATTTAAATCGAAAGTTGATGCTTGTCTTGTAGTCCCATTTAAATTTGATTGAGATCTGATGACTACTTTTTGAGTAATCTTTGATAACGCGTATCTACTTGACTATTTTTTCGTATCCCTACGTTGTATTATGTTACTTGTCGATGTAATTGAAGTTGGTTTTTTCTTCGTTTACGCAAACACAATTATATATATTTTTGTGTATATTTTGTAGGTCTGAGAATAAGTCCGTAGGCTATTTTTTATACTTCTAGTTGATAATAGTGTCCCTATTCATATGTCAGAACAAAGTTTGGGTCAAGTAGTTAATTTATAAAAGGCTATAATAAAATTTGTGAAATGACGATTCAAGTGCCTTTGAAGCCTACTTGAGTAAGAAACTTTTGATTGTCAGTCAAGTCAGATCAGTCAAGTTGATTGATTGACACGATATAGTAGTCGATAAACTCCGAATCAACGGTGAAACATTCGGACGCCCGGCGAAGTGAACATTGCTCTGCTACTTAATAATATTATGTGTGTAAATAAAAACGAATTGCCGAACTGTATGTATGCGCTTAACTTCTGGACGACTGCATCAAATTGGATCATTTTTTTGTGTTCGTTATTGTCAAACAAGTTTTGTAATCTTATATATATATATATATATATATATATATAAACCAATTGCTGTTCGTTAGTCTCGCTAAAACTCGAGAATGGCAGGACCCATTTGGCTAATTTTGATGTTGAAATGTTTGTGGAAGTTCAGGGAAGGTTTAAACGGTGAGAAACATAAATAATTTGTAACGTCGATTTAATTTTCCAATATAAAATGTTCCTAGCGGCGTGTCTTTGGTCAAAAATATTGTCACTGGGTTGTCAAATATTTATAGGTGCGTTCAGAATGTGTTTTGTCCATATTTTTCAAAATTATATGTAGGTGATACGAAGTTAACCAGGTCATCTAGTAATAATAATAAAAAACGCTTCACACTCAACGGCCCCCTGTAGTATTTACTCCTGTGTCCGGGGTTAGGAAACATATACAATGCACAAGCACAAACGCCCAGACCACGACAAACATCTATGTATATGGCCAATTAAAATGTCTATCGTGAGCGGGGATCGAAACCGCAACTGTCAGCGCAACATTCAGTGCTATGACTGCTGCACCAATGCGTCGTTGTATAAAAGAAAAATATAAAAATAAAAAAACACGATATATTCACAGAAGAAATATTACTGTACGAAGATCACCAGGTCAGTTAGTACACAACAAATTAGTACAAGGTCCTATTCCTCATTGTTTTACTTTGTTATATGTATATCTTCTAATTCGCCTTCCTGAACTAATCTATAAGCCAATGAAGCGATGAACAATAACACTTCATACAAAAAAAAATTACGTATACGTATTTTTTTACTTTTTTATAAATATTACTTACGTTCTTTATAATCCCTTATCTCCTTCTTATTTAAAAGAACGTTTTGCTTTCCTTGGCTCCACTCCTGACCCTCACCTATGCCTTCGATCGCGTGATGACAATCGACTGAAGATGTCTGTTTCGCGATCGCGGGCGTACAGTAGTTCTTTTACGATTAAGGCTGCGAAACTATGGAACAGCCTACCGCGAGAAGTTCGTCACTCTGATTCGTTACCAATTTTTAAGAATCGCTTATACAAACACTATTTGTCGCTTTAAATGTTTTTTACAGTGTTATGCATTTGTGTACTTATGTTGTATATGTATGTATGTGTGAATGTATGTATGTATGTATGTATGTATGTATGTATGTATGTATGTATGTATGTATTTATGTATGTATGTATGTATGAATTTATGTATTTATGTATGTATTCGCGTGTGTATGTGTGCTTTTATGTATTTACAATTATATTTATATCTATTAACTTTTGCACTATCCCGCACTTTGTTACTAATAATCTCCTTTTACCTGGGGTTGTCTGGAAGAGATTGCTTTAAGCAATAAGACCGCCTTTGCATGTTGTCAGTGTAACTACAATACCTTTTGTTTAATTTTATCTTTGTACTGCTGTTTCTTTTATTTTCTTTTACTATGTAAAATTGTTGACTATATGCAATAAAGTTATAATAAATAAATAAAAAAAATTACATAACTAAACAAAAAAAAAAAATTTATGGACAAATCATAGTCCATTTTATTGTCTATAATAAATGTCAAATAAAACCTCAAGTATAGTTATTACTGTGCTTAATATCATAATATTGTCATTAAATAAACTCTTTAAAATACAATTTTTAATATAAAAAACCGTCAAAATATATGTCAAATAAAAACTCTAATACAAGAATTACTCAGTAAAAAAAATTATGTTACTTTTTTATATTGTTTACTAGCTGACCCCGCAAACGTTGTTATTAACCCCTGCAACCCCCTCTTGTGGGTGGAATTTCGTAAAATCCGTTCTTAGCTGACCTCTACTCGGCGAAAGGAATATTCCTACCTTTCAAGTCTCTACACCTTATGGTTCCAGAGATATCGTGATGAGTCAATGGGTGGAAATCTCTTTTATATATAATACTAGCTGTGCCCTGCGGTTTCACCTGCGTTGATTTTAAGAAAAAAAAATGCTTTCCTTTTTTTTAATAGTATAAGATTTAATTAGCTTGATATATTTTCCTTAGTTTACACTAAATAAATTTCTGAACGCACGCATAAATATTTGACCAAAGAGTATATAACCACTACGTTTTATATTTGACAACCAATATATATTATGTCAATCCGTTTTCATTACTGACATTATTATACATTTTTAAAATGTAAAATACGCCACTATCCGTATATCTATACTAATATATAAAGCTGAAGAGTGTGTTTGTTTGTTTGTTTGAACGCGGTAATCTCTGGAACTACTGGGCCGATTTGAAAAATTCTTTCAGTGTTAGATAGCCCATTTATCGAGGAAGGCTATAGGCTATGTATCATCACGCTAAGACCAATAGGAGCGGAGTCCACGCCGACGAAGTCGCGTGCAGAAGCTAGTTGTGGATATATGTTGTCGATTCGAAACCTTTATTTAAATACGTTCTTTAATTTTATCGGAGAGTTTACCATATCGACGGGATGAACATTAAATGTTTGACAGTTACGAAACACGAACATAGTTCCATACAAATTTTCATTCCCACCTTTCAACCTCTTACACCCTTTTATTCGCATTAAAAAGTAGCCTATGTCCTTTCTCAGACTCTAGACTATCTGTATACCAAATTTTATTTAAATCTGTTCAGTAGTTTTGGCTTGATTGCGCGACAGACAGACAGACAGACAGACAGACAGAGATACTTTCGCATTTATAATATTAGTATGGATTATAAGATATAGATTTCAATTTGTTATACTTATATCGTGTACCTGTTCAGATAACAGAATTACAATAAGATTTAGCGTTCAAACGGTATAATGTTGGACATATTATATTGTCTGAGTTGTAAATCTGTCTGTAATTCTATTATCTGTAGGGCTTCTAAGTGTTCACATCGAACAGACATCGCTAACGATAACCACAAGTGATTTAAAAAAAAAATCAATTCGTACTTAAATCATTTTCTCACGTATAAAAATAAAAATTAATTAATTTACCTAGTTGAAATAAGGAATGAATGCTTTAAAAAATTACATAAAGTGTTTTACATTAAAAAGTTAAAAAAAAAGTGTTTAAACTTGAGTAGATGAACAAAATCTATTTGAACAAGATATACTAATACTAACTAACTATATAATAGTAGGAGTTGAATGAAAAGTACTTATAAAATTAAATTTAATTGAATTTTTAAATTTTTTATAATTTTAGGCCTCGTGGGTCTACGGTTGTTATCATGTACCTACACCTGATAGCTATCGTCATATCGTATACTCATAGTAGGGAGTATATCCGCCAACCCACATTGGAGCCGTGTGGTGGATTTAGCTCTGATCCTTCTCCTACATGGGGAAGAGGCCTATGCCCAGCACTCAGCAGTGGGATATTACAGGCTGAAGCGTTATACTAAATAATATAATATAAAAGTTCCCATCACCCGAACAATATTCAGATAGTGACGTGTATCATATTATATATTCGTATTTGGCAAAATTCCGTAAAGCAACATCACACGTAGCTCCGTCGACAATTAGCACTTGAGTCAAGGGCGGTCACCGAGCAGCTGGCTTCCTTCTGAATTTTAATACCTCTGCAACTCAGAAATTACGTCTATGTATAAAGCTAGTTATCGGCGTACTCACCACTAAATGCTATGCTACGCTGTAATGTCATACTGCTTAAATTTAGTTTCCTTTCCGTAGCTGAAAAGTATTATTAAAAAAAAAAAAAAAAACGTGTGTGCTTTAGACCACACGACTGAAGTAAAACTTACGAAATATTACTCTTTTTCTTTCTATTTTCACTAACTTATATCTAACTCACTCTTCATATCTAATATTTTAAATACTATGATACTGTTCAAAAGTGTGTTGTGTTCTTGTTTTTCTTTTTAACAGTAATAAACTAATAATATTAATGAAGCCTATAATAATGTATTTAAGTCTACGTGATATATCCGATTGTTCGTCAACCTTTTTGTCTGTTATTTTCTCCTAATATCCAAGTGCGTTTATATTTTTATTGACGTGACAACCTAACAACGTCTAATAAATCGATGAACGCCGGTTGCATGCATAAAAAAGGATGACTCATTGTAGCGTTACGCTCATTGTCCCGTTACGCTCATTGTACGCTTAAGCCGCATCTACCTCCCTTCCACTCAATTGGCCTATGCGTCCGAGGAGATGTTTTGTTATGACATCCAATTTTTTTCACAAATAGCAGTAACGAATGTCTAAAAAATATACGTATTTTAGAAGCAGAACAAAATGTCACTAAACACGCTATATTATTTAATACGTCATTACGAATAAAATATATCGAGCTGTTATACGGGTTTTAACGAGAGTCTTTTTAAAAAAGAAATTACAAATAAATCTAGAAATAAAAGATCACTTTATTTAAATTATTAAATTGAAACAGAGGAAATAGTAGAAAATAATAAAAGACAAGTGATCAGACCCGATGTTGAATTGAGACTAACTATAGAATGATTAGCTTCTAACATGCTTCTAAAGAATAGTGCTTACGTGACATAGCGTAAGGGTTACCACATACATAGAGCGTATATAACAGAGCGCTATTTCAGCACTGGATAGTGGATAGTAAGATTAATAATTGTGAGACTAGTTTTACGACCGCTCTCGAGGTCACTCGGACAGACAGCGAGCATGCCTTTAAATCGATGCGAAATAAAAAGGCGGAAGTTGTCTACGAGACGATCATTCTTAATAGAAATACTTTATTATGCAATATTTAAAAAAAAATGAATCCGTCTCATTTGCAAATTAGTTGTAACTTGAAGTGCGTATGGTTTTGAACGCATTCGATCGTTACCGGATTATTTCGTATTTATGCTATCTGTTTCACATTTGCGTCGGGTTATATTTTTATACTACAAAAATGATAAACAAACATACGGTCCGCATGATAGTAAGCGGATAACATTGCTTATGCGTTAGATGTTTTATTTTTAGCCATTTTGAGACGCCATTTAGTTGAGATAAATTGTGTTTTTACTAGGAAAGTTTTGGGGTAGTTCTGATATGTTTCATTCTATATGTATTTTGGGATGCTAAATCCGAATCTGAGGTTTGCGGACAGCAAGTTGATTATTAAATTAATTTAATTTAATATTAGCTGTTTTATTTTTAGCCATTTTCAGACGCCATTCCCTGACCTAAGAAGTAGCCACTATATCAATGTAAGCCGTAAAGCACCCGTTTTCTACTCGATTTCTCAATGAAAGAGTCTCAGTACCTACTGATGAATAGTGAATAACTCTTGTTATTCAAGATTAATTCCCTACACATAGCTTAGTTTTAAACGCCACAAATAAAATGTGTGGTATTCACTCTACGTAATGTATCATTAAAGTAATGTCTCACATAATATGAAATATTTTATCTTTTTTTTCCCACCACCACCACTACAGCCTATCACAGTCCACTGTTGGACATAGGCCTCCACAAGTTCGCGCCCGACATTATGACGCGAACTCATGTGTTTTGCCCATAGTCACCACGCTGGGCAGGCGGGTTGGTGACCGCAGGGCTGGCTTTGTCGCACCGAAGACGCTGCTGCCCGTCTTCGGCCTGTGTATTTCAAAGCCAGCATGGATGGTTATCCCGCCATCCGTCGGCTTTTTAAGTTCCAAGGTGGTAGTGGAACTGTGTTATCCCTCAGTCGCCTCTTACGACACCCACGGGAAGAGAGGGGGTGGCTACATTCTTTAGTGCCGTAACCACACAGCACCTTTTTTTTTCTACAAACTTTAAAAAAGAAGTTTTAGATAACTTCTCATTTTTATTTTATCTTTCTAGAAGACATCTCAGATTCTGACATTTTTTTTTATTTTTTATTTTATTTTATTTTATTTTATTTTATTGGGAAACAAACAGCACCGAACAATACAATTACATATATCACAAAACAAGAATATTTAAGCCAGCAAAGTTTCCACTTATATTTAGAACGTTAAGTTGTTACTTAAAACTAAACCTAACTTTTATTTTTGACTTCTATTACTTAAACTTTTTCTTATTACTTAAATTTTGTTTTTTATTACTTAAACTTTTATTACTTTAACTTTTAAAAAATGTGGAACGCTTCACGATTTTGCGTGTCATCCTTGCGCAGGGGCCACGCTAATCTTCTCTGTATCGTTCCAATTTTAGTAATGTTCTGCCGAAGAGATTACGTAGAATATTTTTCATATAACTAACTATTTAACAGCTCTGTAGTTATTTTCATAGCATTATGAGGTTTAAAAATAAGTAATGTAACTCTCTTAATTCTCTAATTAATTTTGATTATATCCAAAACGTCTTAAAAAGGAGCCACTAGCAATGTTTTATACTTTCATATGACTCTGAACCCTCTTCAGGATATTTTTAATAAAGTAAACATACACATTATATCAATAGTGCACCTAATTTAGGTTAAGCCTTGAAAGCTTCAAAGCTGATTCAGCTAATAATATCCCCAATCTTCACTTACATACAAACCTATATGTAATATAGAGTTAATAACTTAGACGGGAATAGCCGCGATTGTCATTTCGAGACTTCCGGTATTTCGACAACGGCAATCTCAGTGATAGCGGTAAACAGTGACAATGTATCCTTAATTATTTATTTACGTTAAATATACCTACGTATATAAGATTTACTTCTTTCGGCCTATTACAGTCCACTACTGAACATAGGCAAACTCAAGCTTGCGCTAAAAATCCCGGTCATCAGTGATTTTCCCTTCTATGGGCAAAAACTAAGAATTATGTCAGTCAGTCAGTTCAGCCTATTGCAGTCCCCTGCTGGTCATAGGCCTCCCCAAGCTCGCGCCAGACATCCCGGTTTTCCGCAATCCTCATCCAGCCTACACCGGCAATCTTACGAAGATCGTCGGTCCAACGGGCCGGAGGACGTACCACACTGCGTTTGCCAAGACGCGGTCTCCACTCCAGGACACGTCTGCTCCAACGGCCATCGGTCCTGCGACAAAGATGACCAGCCCACTGCCACTTCAACTTGCTGATTCTGTGAAAATATATTCTAAAAGTATTACGTAATAGTTTCCAATTGCAATATATTTGGTCGCTTTAAAAATAAAATCCCATTGTCCGTTATTAATAGTCAAATTCCCAAACAACGTGTCGGTAGCAGTATTCCATTTAGAATGCGTATTTATAATGATGCTGTTGATCTCGGAGAGGCGTTAATTAATTCGTTTTTAAGCTTAACACGAGAAAGTCAACTTGAGAAAGAAAGGAAAATAAAACAGATACAAAAATATACATCTATAACAGAGATAGTTATCTCACATACGATATTCAATAGATAATAGTTTCTGAAATGGTTTTTCGGTTTCACCTGCCTGATATTTTTCAAACTAAAAACCAAAAGTAATAGTATGAGTTGAGGTGAAATGTACGCAAAATGCCTCCTCTTTTAATAATTCTATCTGTCTCTATAGATGGAATTTTGACGTAAACTTCATACAAATTTTCTCAAACTTTTATCTTAGGTATTCAAAATCGGAAAGTCGAAAAGATGTCGGTTACCTTAGGTAATCAAAATCAGTCATGCCGGTCACTGAAACCGTCAAAGACTTTATTCTAGCGTAGTGTATGCTGTAGGTATATGCACACCCTATCACTTAGTTAATGTATTACGGACAATGACTGAAATCATCACTTTTTTATAGATAAATTGAAGAAAAAAATCTACTGAATGTCGAACATTGAAAAATGCTTACTTAATTACATTAAAAAGACTGTGTGTGTATTACCCATGAAATCCTTCGATCATTAACAAAAAAAAAAAATCTTAACTTCATTAGTGTAAGGAAACCTGTAATATACGATGCATATATTTATTTACATATGTTTTTATTTCAAAAATAAAACATCGTCGAGTCATTTAGACATTTATATTGGTCCCTTCTAAATTCCGAACATTGCACTCTGTTATATATGCATATGTATGCAAGGATGTCACATATCACGCGCGTGTTTTGAAAGAGATGTATGGAAATAGAACGTCGCTAGCAGCAGTCGTTTGGAATCCCGGAAAAAATCGTGTTATCATTTTTTGGCTTTTTTAAGCTTGACACGAGAAATGCGTCGTAGTTTTAAATTTTTTTTGAAGTAAAACTTCTTTACGCACGCTGACTTAGGGAGTAAGCTGGTGAATGCGTGACGAAAGC
This sequence comes from Melitaea athalia, assembly GCA_905220545.2. Taxonomy (NCBI): domain Eukaryota; kingdom Metazoa; phylum Arthropoda; class Insecta; order Lepidoptera; family Nymphalidae; genus Melitaea; species Melitaea athalia. Next base: position 20,141,291 of record HG992190.1, read on the forward strand.
GTTACGAAAAGCGGGATCGGGCGAGGCGAACGGAAGTTGAGAGGTAGATATAAGTTACTGAAGATAGAAAGAGAGAACACTCGTTTTTTTTTGATATACCAGTGGCAACTATATCTAGATACAATTCATTTAATGCTAATTGAAAACAGAATAATTATGTTAAAAAAGTAAACTTTCAAGTTTCTCTCTCAGTTGATAGTTAAATATCTCATATTCGAGTACATATAACGCTAACCAATACAGAGCTGTTATTTTACTGTTTTTCAATTATTTCAATTTACTGTGTTTAACAAATGAAAACTATTTTACAAACGCTTTAAATATTTTTCACCAACACGTCTTGTTTAGTTCGTGACGATATTTTAAAATTAAAAAAATATATATATTTTATCTTACATGTATTTTATTTACACTTAATTTATTTATTTTAATTACTTTGCATAGAAATTATCATTCATGTAGTTTATTTTGATCACTACACAATTGTAAATTGTACTTAGATACATTTTTAGGGTTGCCTTTTTAAATTAAAAAAAAATAATCTGGTAATGGCATTATAGGACTGACAAAATTTAAATTAGACTTTATTGTAATACAAACAGGTAAACATTAAGACTTTTTTTAGAAAATGCATATAAACAATCGTGGTTTTAATGGCAATACAGGGCACAGCCAAATTTTAACTTAGGTTTTCTTGTGACACAAACAGGTGATTATTAAAAAAAATTTCGAGAAAATGAGTATCGGCAATCGTAAAAAAAATCCACGTACATTTATGTTTCACAGAGAATAAACCGTGAATTAGTGTACATTTCGCAAAGGCCTGTCTACCGTAGGCTGTTCAATTATTATTATCCCGGAGCGCTGCAAACGTTAGCTGCAGTACTTGTGACACAGACGAATTAAGATGGAACTACACAGCGTTTGTTCGTCTCTTTTTTTTTTCATTTAGGATCTGTATTTTTAAAGATTTCGTCAAAAACAGTTTTATGTGATATAAGGCTAATACTGAATTCTTTCGCGGGCGACGAATGGGGGTGCGTAGGAGGCGCTGCTTAATTCGCCTCCAGTAACGCCCCTGTGCCCGTGTCGGGCCGGGATGGGAACCCGGTCCTGCTAGACACGGCGTCGTCGGGACTGTTCAGAGGTGAGCCGGACAGTCCCCATGGAGGAGAAGTCTGGCCTTTTCGCCGAGGCCAGCCTGTCGCTGGAGGGATCCTGTTGCGTGCAGATCCGGGACCCTCCAATTAAAGCGGCTGAAGGCTCCCGCAGGGGTTTAGTGCGGTAGTGACACCCCCAAGTGCTGAGTTCGACATACGGTCTAGGACTGCCTAGGCGGGCGTCCTGGATATTACCCGTAAATGAGTTACCCTGCGAAATCAAATAAAACTGAATTCGGATATTTGAACAGTAGTATAATTATGATCAATATAAAAAGAGTATTGCGTTAACAAATACTTTGATTTGACAAGTCCATTGACGTAGTAAACAGCTTCGGCATATATATCGTAAATTTTGTATATCCTGAAGTAATATTTATCCTTTAATTTTTGTACTTTTATAAAAGTTTACGCCGCGTTAGCAACTCCTAACTTGACGATTGGTACTATCAATAATTCTTTTATACAATAATTCAACTTACCAACAATTCTCAATACCATTTACAACCGTAACTTAGACATCATAAAATTTCTTCAATAACGCTCCATCTTGAGACTCCGTCGCCTTGCCCGAGGCCGTCTGCTGCTTTAGGCTATTCATTTAGCTTATAGGCTAAGAGAAAATTTTATTAAGGACATGTCGCTTGCAGTTATTTAATACGTAGGTTCGAAGTGTATTCCGAGATATTGCTTATGTGAATAAAACCTAAATATACAAAAATTAATCGCCGCGATGTACACGCAAAACTTAAAAATCCCTTGTAAAATAGTAATCTTAAGAAAACATTATTCCTTTTACAGTATCATTTTGAAAAAATCTGTCAATTTTTAACTATCAATTACCTACTATAAATCGTTATACATCCCTTATTGAGCAACCTTTAGTGAAACCATATTTTTAATTATTTAAAATCCTACATGAAAAATTAATGAAAACTATAATATTTTCAAATATTTTAATTGAAACAGAAAGTGGTTTATAGCGATTCACAAAAAAAAACAACCCTATAAACAAATAATTAATTCTACCGTTTTCGACGCATTAGGTATTTTATCAAAAAAAATTAATGTTTAAATTTTACGAACAAGTAATAAAGAACATATCTAAACACAATGTCATGAAGGAAGGACATCGGAATTTTTATATATAAATTTTTATCGTCCATTTTTACGATTAGCGAAATCGTTAGAAAAAGATTTCCACTCGCTATAAAGAACCTTTTTTGAGGTCAACTTAATTGCATTTTTTATTAACCTAATAATCATACAGACACATTAATTTTCGTAAGTCTCGCTTATAATTGAAAGCATCTAATTAACAATTACACACGCACATACACACACACACAAACACGTCTGGTATTTCATTCATAGCAACAAACGAATTAATTTGAAGTATGCTTTGTAATTTACATAAGACGTCTAGACCATGTGCAAATGATAAAATTTGATTGATATTTTAAACAAGGTGTGAAATTACTAAATGCCATTCGTAGTTCATTCATTCTTTTGGATATGGTTTCCACCAGTGCTTTAGTAGTACGAATGATTTCGCCAACATGACGTAGAATGTAGAAGACACGGAGGATATTCATGGGTGTGGTCGAGATTGGAACCTGAATATAATAGTCTTTATTTTACTATTAGTAGATGAAATAGAGAATCTATTGCAAATTATTTTTCATATTTGACTATACCCCGTCCGGCCACTAATTATCTTTTTGACACTTCAAGAAATTTTGTCATTAGTGACTGCCTCACACGTTATTTATTCGATTCGAAATAATAATCGATTTTATTTAAGAAGAACTTTCAATCGATTTAATGAAATATATTTAGTTTAAAAATATTATTTATTTATGCGTTTATTCGTTTTTTTAATTATAAATGAAATATATAAATAATAAATTAAATGAATTAACAGAGTTATTGCTCTTTATTCTTGGTTTGCAATTAAATTCCAAGATTTCGACTTAATTCCTTGCAAGTAATCAATATTGGGGTCATAGATACTATTTTTATTTCCTCTTTTGTATTAAATTTATAGAAACAATAATCACATGACGTAAAATTATTTTTATCATATGATCGATTTATTATTTCAAGAACTGTTTCATAGTCTGTGGTTGTTTGTTATGCACAGGGTACTTCACTTAATCAATCAAATCGTCAATAAAGTATGGCATTACAGTAGAATTTTTAGTACGTTATTCCGAAAAAAAATAACTGTAATTTATAGGCGTGAGCTGTCAAAAAGATAATAAGTGGCCGGACGGGGTATAGTTGGTTTTAGGCTAGTAAATAGACGTTTTTTTTGATCAACCTCGCACTAAATTTCCGATCCAATTTTAGTTTTTTATTAGGTTAAGGGTCACTTACTGACCATAAAACCATAAAATGCTGACAGATCCAGGTGGAGCTTCGATCGCAATCTTAAAGAAAAGTTTTTGGCCGATATCTCGAAAACTATCAACTTTAGGGCAAAAGTTATTTAAACCTTTTTTGTAGACAGTAAAATTTCGCATCTTTTATTTTCTGTAAACTTTTTTGTAAAACTTACCGTTTACGATTTATGGCCCATTTAATGAACCCGTTTTTCATTTTTGGCCAATAACTCTTCAAATATTGGATTAAGCAATAAAATGCATGTATCCATTTTTAAGATCACTTTATTCTCTACAACTTTTGTTTAAAACGTTTTTTTCTAATGTCCATACTTTTTGAGTTATGAACGCAAAGATGCGAAATTTTATTTTCTACAAAAAAGGTCGGAATAACTTTAGCCCTAAAGTTGATAGTTGTCGAGATATCGGCCAAAAACTTTTCTTTGAGATTGCAATCGAAGCTCCACCTGGATCTGTCAGCATTTTATGTTTTTATGGTCAGTAAGTGACCTTTAACCTAATAAAAAACTAAAATTGGATCGGAAATTTAGTGCGAGGTTAAATGCTTTATTGACTGGCCTATTTTGACATTAGCGATTAAAAAGAAAACAGTCCAGTGAAATTATAAATATCTTATCATAAGTTTTAATATAAAATCAAAAACTCTAAATACATATTACTAAGATGCTACGTTTCCGTCATGCAATCATATAGGTACTTTAATCTGTATAAAAACGATCCATATTAAAAATACTTATTTATTAAGAGTTAGTTGTAAACATATTACATTTTACAAATAAAATATATCACATTTTAATTTTAATTGAACTCTGACAAAGTCATTGTAAAGATACTAGTTATCGAACAACCGTCGGCGCGCATTTTAATGAATAAATAAATTGTCGAAAAAATTCCGAAGTCAAGGCCGGACAAATCGTACGGTTCCGATTTTATAAGGTTCCTTAGTTTTTTTTTTTAAACAATTTATAAAGCGTGACATATTATTATAATTATCATTACGACCACAGATAAAATAACATTTATAACGTCAGTACTGCACGTGACAAGATTTTAACCAACTTCAAAAAAAGCTATCAATTCGATTGTATCTTCTTATGTACATAATAAAGGCTGATAGAACCAGAGTAGCCTAACTACAAAAACCATGATTTACAATATGGAGGAAAGTAAAAATGTGTAATTTTTAAATTCGTTTTTAATGAAATACTTTAATGAAGGTATAGTGTTTTATTACGTGTTATGAATTATAAAATTGTGCATTTGTTTAATATATATTTTAAATCTTAATGTCTACTGGAATCAGTTTTTTTTTACAGATAGGCCACTATGGCATCAACAAGTATCGAATTAATAAATGAAAACACAAACTTAGGTCAGAAGTATTAGGTATTTACCTATGAAATTGCCGTTTAATATACAGAAAGTTAGTCTTATTGTAAATATTTTTTATTTCTATCAATCAAAATATGCACCCATGCTATTGATGTATCTCTGCCAGCATGTATGTTTGATCAGAACTTTTGACTGGGTAGACCGATTTGGATGAATTTTGTTTTAATCGAAAGGTGTTGCGCGTCATGTGGTCCCATTTAAATTTAATTGGGGTCTGACAAGTACTTTTAGAGTTATATTTAATAATGCGTATTTACTTGACTACTTTTTCGTCGACCAACATTGTATTAAACCGCATAACTTTTCACTGGGTTTATCGATTTTGATGATCCTTACTTTAATCGAAAGCTAATACATGTCACGTAGTGTTGTTTAAATTTGATCGAGATCTGGTTATTACTTTTTGAATAATCTTTGGTAGTGTATTTACAAGACTATTTTTCGTATTATTACGTTGTATTACTTGTCGATGCAATTGAAGTCGGTTTTTTTCATTTGTGAGCAAACAAAATTATTAAAAGAAGAACTACATAGGTACCATGTGGAAAAAGTTTCACTCAAAAATCTCAAACCATGAAGGTTCTATGTCAATTCGAAGTACTTACCTATTACAATAAAACGGCAATTTCATACTGTAACCCCTATTATTTATTATTCATATAGAGTAAATCCTAAATTTAATCACTATCACTGTAGTTATTATCTGCGAGATGTATGGTGTTGCTAATAGTGGGGCTGACTTTAATAGAAGTGTAAAATTGAAATTGAGCGCTGACACGGCACGTCAGAGGGCGCAGGTTCAAATTCCGCTGTTTCGAAAGAATTTTGATATGATTTAAAATCTTTATAATTTCCTCATGTGTGGGTAACACAAAAATAAAAATAAAAACTAATGTAAAATTGATAATGTATATTGGTGGAATATAATCCAGTAAATCCAGTAAATCTTTCTTTTTCTCTTTACTTATTGCTCTTCCATCAGGATATAAAAGTTCTAATTCAGTTATGTCTGTGCTATTCCTCTTGCTCAAAACAACATACTCAAAAAGCACGTCGTCATTATTTGAGTATTTAAAAAATATACTATGCTTTTGCATTTGGTGGTATTTTAGCCACTAGATGCTTAACCACTCTGGAGCCCTCACTGGTAATTTTTCTGTTTGTAATATTCCTTTCAAGTCGTTTTGTAGATTTGTCCATTTTTTTGGGTCACGCTTGCGTTTTCTAGTCTTCTTCTGAGGTTCAACTTCTTGCACATTTTCTGATACCGGGGGTATATTTTCGTTACCAAGAAGCTCAGCTAATTTTAATAATGTTGGCGACGGGCTTTTGACGGTAAATACTCAGAACGTGTCTTGAAATGGTTCGTCACTATCTCACGATGTGTTTCACAACAAATCTACAGCAAAAAGAGAAAATTAAAGTGTAATGAAATGAGACTAATAATTTAAAAAACAAAAAAAAGTATTAAATTTTTTCAGTTTAATTGTTCAGTAATTACCTTCCATTTGTGCCTCTACACTTGTTTCTTGTGTATGGCTGCTACTTGGTTCCCCTCTGTCCATGTTCACTTTTTAACGAATAAATAAAACAGTTGCAATCGTATAACTAGGTTATATTTGTATTTTTTATTTTTTTTATATATTATTGCGCTCATCGTCGTCATTTTAATCGTAATAATTTAAACGTAGTGGTTATATACTCTTTGATTTTAATCATTATGTGACATTAAAAATTGGCCTAACTTGTCAAATCTAGATAATTTTTTCTAATGGTGCCAGCGCTATAGTGGCCTAACTCATAGGCCACTGTGGCACTTTGATTTTAGTCGATTTGAACATAAGCCGAAATGGATTTGTACTTCTATCTATTTTCGAGATCATGTAAAAAATTTAAGGCCACTCTGGTTTTGTAGATAAACATTTCTAAATTACGAAAATGCAAATAGGTCAATTTTCGCTAAAATGCAGTTAGGCCACTCTGGTTCTAGCAGCCTCTAATTATGTTCCCCATAAAGGAGGTACCAATATAAATGATTCTTTTTTTGATCGAATTATTCTTTTCAAGTCTTGTATAAATAATAATTGTTAAGGTTAACGAAGTGATGTAACAAGACGCGTTAAAGCAAATTTGTTTAACGTATTTGATTTGTCTGGATGATAGGTGTTAATAAAAGAAGTTATTTAATACTCTGTCGTAAGTATTGTACGTTTTTATCAAGTGTAACAATATTTTATGATTTTAAAACGAGCCTAGTTAGATGCACTAGAAATAGTACTAGCTAAATGTATTAATTGTAGACGATTTTAACACATTGTAATTTGGAACCGTGTTATTATTTCATTGAATTAATCTATTTTATTACAGCCTTCTATAATTTTAAACTACACAAATAGCATAGTTAGAAGCAACTAAAATAATAAAGGATTTGTAAACCATTTTTTATGCGAAGTTATGAGTAATCATAACTTCGCAAGTACTATGTAAAGTAAGATTTACTTAACTTTTTTTTTTGGAGTTTATTGGAGTTCACTCCTTAAGAATCGATTTTCATATAAGGCCCCCGGTATGAATAAAATATGAGGAGTAAAATCTAATGAACGAATGACCTCGTTATGTTCTATCTGCTACGACGCGACGTTTACGATGGTATCGGTTACGACGTTTTCTAATAATGCCATTTATTTACCATTTGATATGGTATTAATCTTTTTCTTAGACACATCTTAGACTATAAAATCTTTTTTCATTTTTGTACATATTTAGAATTAGACAGTCGATCTGAAGAAGTAAACTCCAGTCGTGCGTCGGAGCTGACACACAGACTTTTTTTTCTATAGGAACATTATCTGTTTCATTTCAATGTTATGCATTGATGGTTACAGTTTGTAGTAATAGAAAGTGCTAGTACAATTACACACAACGACGGAATCATTTAACGCATTGTTTTCTATATTTATATTGTTCGCAGTTTCTCACGCTTTTGATTTTAATGGTTGGCTCTATTTATAATGTCTGTTATGTTTTTTTTTTACTATAGAGTTTTACTTAAAGAAGTTATTATGGAAATAGGTCTATTAACTTTATAACAGAGTAGACTATTCAAAATACGTAATAGTAATATTTTGAGTTTAAGTTTGAGGAATTACATTAATAAATTGAATTTAAAGATTTATTTGCAGTTGTTTTGCTTCGTTGTCTTTTTTAATTATGTTCTTATCTCCTGTGTCCTTTTTATAAAGTCCTAAAATAATTATCGCACTCCACCAAGCTACAGAATGGGATCGATGGAGACAGCTGGTTGACGGAATCAAACGGAGTCACGATCCTCAGCAATGAGGGACCGATTGAAGAGAGAGAGAGAAAATAATTATCAGATAGTCTGGCTAACGAAAGATGAGACTCGATTTTTTTGCATACTTTTTAAATGACAACACTGTGGGTTCCCATCATCGGGTGTATTACCTCTTTAATTGGGAAATAACTAGCGGAAACCTACTAAGATTTAAATATACTTTATTTAATTATCCTACGGGTGTTATTCTTATTATTTTAGACTGCAGATCGACAGTCCTGTGACTTCCTAGTAAAGCTAGGCCGTGGTCCGACGCTAATGTTTTTTTTTCATATATAATATTTCATTTTATATCAATATGCACATGCAGACATAATACATACTTATACTAGACATATACATAAACAAAATTTTACATACATACAAATATACAGGGTGGGGATGATAATACAACGATAACTTGGACAGCGTATATGTAATGACATTCCAAGCCCACATACAAAAAATCAATAAAATACATCCAGTAGTTTAGTCACAAATTATGATTTTTCATTTTTTAAAATTTCTACGTATGTATCATACTAAAGACCTGACCTACCCTAAAACCGGCGGTTAACGACTCAAGGACAGCTATTATTATTTTTAAAAAGATAGAGCATAAAAATAATGGATATGGGATCGACTGCCACAAAAAAAAGGCAAAATTTTTAATCATTTCCATTTAGTGACAGTTCGCAGACCAAATAATATTATAATAACTAATGTTTAAAAAAAAATAACTTATTCAGTATCGGCTACTGATCAGTTCTGCATATTTAAAAAAAAATTGATGGTTTGAGAAAATTTAAATCAAATAGTTTTTTATTCAATTTAATTTTAAATGCGTAACAATTTATTTTAATTTACTTTTCTAACTTACTATTTTTTATTCAATCAAAATAATGAAGTTTTGTAGGTACAACAAGCACATAGCATTTCCACGCGATTATGCCGCGTAGAAAGAAGGCCACGCGCGAAGGCGGCGCGATGACGCGTGTAACAGGTCAGTGATCCTGTAGTTACAAAAATGATGTTATAAAATTTTATTAAATTATATTGAATTAGTTTGTATGAAAAAATCTTTTTTTTTTGATTTTGATGTTAGGACTTATCTGATGGTTTTGAAATACTTCTTTATACTAGTACTAACGGTGTTTTCAATTATCGTTCTATTGTCATCCACACCTTGTATAATACATATAAAATACATCTTGTTTAAATTATTTCATCATCTTTTAAATTATCTTATTTGTTTGTTTTTTTTTTAAACTATTACTGGCCAACATTAATCTTGTTATATACATTGATAAATTTCGGCGATTTTAACAGAGATTGGGAAGAATCAGAATCAGAGTATGGTAATACTTTAAAAGTCACAAATAAACAAGATGGCGCGTCTTTGAAGTTGCCAGGGTGTGGTTTTTTTTAATTTGCCGCGTTTTTTCAGTCTCATCTTTCGTTAGCCAGACTAGAGATATTCAAGATATTTATGAAATATATTTGTATTTGTCATACAAATGTTGTCATATTCCGGGCGTTTGTACCTATATGTTTGTATGTTGCGTATTTCCAGTCACACAAGAAATGATCTCATTGTACCCGTTGCTTGTTAGGCGTTTAATTATATATATAAATAAATGAAATTTGAAAGTTGGTCAAATAAGTGTTATTAAAAAAAATCGAGTAAAAATACGTTTGGTGAGAAAACTTAATATGAAAGAATTGTATAAATATATAAATTAACTGAACGCCGTTAGATCAATGGTAAGTTTAAAATTTTTTTTTCTCGTGAGTGGAGTCTCGTGATCAAGACATTCGCAGTCAATGTCGAAATATCGAGCTCCGCAAAATGAAATTAATAAACATGGAAAATATCCCGTTTTCGAATAATTTTCGTAAGTTTAAAAAAGTCTTATATTTACTCGTAGAACGATTCTAACTATTTTAATTGTAATAGCTAAAATAATACGAAAAAAAAACCATTCTTATTTAGCCATTTAACATTTTATGAACTTATAAAAAACTTGCTACGAATATTATTGCTTTAATAAACTTTGAAGCTAATTATAAAAGTTATTAATATATAATTTCCCATTTTAAAGCAAAAGTATTGATGTGTTGTGTAGGCGATAAAAGATCGCTCTATGACTTATTAGAAGGAAAAATAATAGACACAAATCTTTAGTGATATATGATTTGTCATTTCAAAATCCAAAATAGTTTGTATATTCGTAATACAGATACACAATAATTTTATTATCTGTTCTCGTAACACGTGTCATAAAAATTACTTTCACGTTGGTGTTTCGCCAAGATACATAAAATCTCTATTATTTTAATATTTTTGTGAAGATTAACGACCTACCGAGGTATGTATCGACGAAGTCTAGAATTTAAATCAGTATCGTATGCACTAAGAGAGGTTGAATGATCTGGTAATTGCTTTAATTCGGCGTGGTATGCGGAACGTAGCCTGCTATGAGCTTGTTTTTATTGTGCGCATCTTTTTTTTTAATACAAGTAACGTTTAGAATTTTAAGATATTAACGTAGTAATATAATTCGCCGCGTTGGCGCAGCGGTCACAGCATTGGATTGCGAATGACTGTTGCGCGGGCGGTTGCGGGTTCGATCCCCGCACACGACACCATTTGTATTGGCCATACAGATGTTTGCCGTGGTCTGGGTGTTTGTGCAGTCCTTGTGGGTCTCCCCACCGTGCCTCGGAGAGCACGTTAAGCCGTCGGTCCCGGTTGTTATCATGGACACCTGATAGCGATCGTTACTCATAGTAGGGAATATATCCACCAACCCGCATTGGAGCAGCGTGGTGGATTAAGCTCTGATCCTTCTCCTACATGGGGAAGAGGCCTATGCCCAACAGTGGGATATTACAGGCTGAATCGTGATCGTGAATCGTGATAATTCGAGTGAAAAGGTCTATTGTAAGATAATATAGCTTTTTAAATGAAATTGAAATTTTGACTCATAGTAAAACAATACGAGTATTACGAGTAATAACTTCTTCTTCGTCTTCTACTGTACACACTTCAGCCACTCCACCACCGTGGAGGCCTATGTCCACTGCTGGACATAGGCCTCCCCAAGTTCACGCCAAAAATGGCGCAAACTCAAGTGTTTTGTCCATAGTCACCAGTCACCACGCTGGGCAGGCGGGTTGGTGACTGCAGGGCTGGCTTTGTCGCACCGAAGACGCTTCTACTGTGCATCGAATTATAATTTTGTGACTGTTTTCGGTGATTGATACCGAAGTCAAAATTGTGCTATTTTTTGTCTATCTGTCAAAACTATTGACCATAGACCAAATCATGAATTTGAATGAATCCTGGCTTGACTAAGGTCTATATTAACTAGGACACTCAACATTTTAATAATTTTCTATTTTAAGTGTATGTCCGTTGTGATTTGTGTTTATGTTTCAAAACGAATGAATGAAACTTGGATTAATTAAGGTACATGGGTCTATATGTCCCTAACACTGAACACTTGTTATCCAGAAACTCTGTAGAGAGAGGATGAAAGTCAAAAGAAATGGTCGTGAACGACGTCTACCAAGTGAATGAACATATAAATGTTGCGAAGACTATAATACCAATAATAGGTAATATTAGTCTAGTTTACCTTGCCTATTTAAATAAAGATATTTTTGACTATGATTTTTTTACCTGACTGCGCTATACGAAGGATGGTAATGTGTTTATTATAACGTTGTAGCCACATGCAAGCCTATATATTACAGTTGACTTACTCATATTTATATGAAAGTAATGCACGAGAATACTACACAGGTTCGAACGATACTTTCGCAATTCAAAAGGCACACTATTCCAGAAGGAATGCTATAAAACATTGCATTAAGGTTTACGACGCGCCGCTCTTATATTAATAGTGAAGGATTGGCGTCTAATCCACTGCGCTGCTCCGATGATATTGATAGTTACACACCTTTAAGTTTTCGATATTGTAAGCTTTGATGTGTAATAATTATTTTGCAATAAAGGATAAAAAAAAATTACATTGACAAGTAATACAATGTAGGTAGTCGAAATAGTAGTCACTTAAATAGGTATGCATTATTAGGCACTCAGAAAGTACACCCAGTTGTTATGAGGTAACAATAAACAAACATAAAAAGTGGAACTAAGAACCTCCTCCTTTATTGAAGACGGTTAATATCAAACTACTTGACAGATTTTAAAAATTCTTTCACCATAATATGTTAATGGGACAAAGCGAAACTGCAAAAATCGTGTAATCCAAACGGGCGAAGACGCGGGCGGAAAGCTAGTCTCTTGTAACAATAATAATGTATAAAGTAGTCACGAATATTCATAGCTAGAATAAACACTTCTCGATACTGGCAAGTCTACGAAATGACTAGTTGTTAACACGGAATTTCTTTAAAACAGGAAAATAAATAATATAGACATATAGTAGGTACAATAAATTAATAAATATATATTTTTTTGATTCTGTTGAACTCTAATCATTATTTATTTATTGATTCACTGCAAATTTAGAATTGCATTTAAGAAAATTATAACTTAACTAGGGACCCGCCCCGGCTTCGCACGGTTGCAAAAATGATCAGTGTTTCTCTACTATATTATGCATGTATTATACATATAAACCTTCCCCTTGAATCACTCTATCTATTTAAAAAAAAACTGCATCAAAATCCGTTGCGTAGTTTTTAAGATCTAAGCATACATACAGACAGACAGACAGACAGCGGGAAGCGACTTGTTTTATAACATGTAGTGATGAACAACTGCAAAGGCGGTCTCATCACTAATAGAATCTCTTACAAACTACCTCTCCCAATAGAGAACATATCGAAGACATTACCACATTAGTAAATAGTAGGTACTGACATTACTGGGTAAACGGAATAAATAGTCAGTTGAACATTTTCTCTGAACGTTTGAACATTGTGCTTGAGACGTGTTTTGAATTGAGGCCTTTAAAAAGCTGTCAATGTTTAAATTATTAAATATTTACTTACAACATTATCAAATACAAATATGTACAAGTAAATGAAATATTAACTCTAAGAATAAATTGTAAGTCCTATTTACTTGTAAGGTTAAATATAAAAAGTTCCTAGAATCAAAAGGCCGTTAATAAATATTTAATTATATGATAACTAATATTTTGCAATACGTAAGTATAAAATTAATGCTCATTGCGTGTGTTCATACTTATTTTACAATTTAAATAATTTTAAAACTAAAACTTATTTAAGACAAACCGTTTTTAAATTAAATTTGAAAATTAAAAATAAGTAATAGAATAGAATAACTACAGTAAATTTCAAAATTATAAAATTATTAATGTTTTAAAGAAAAAACTGGTCTATGGGATTGGGTGTGCACGCACGCGTTATTGTATATGTTTATGTGTGTGTGTCTGTGTACTCAACTCTACAAATTCATCAATTCGTATATAAATATAATATATAATATATACGTCGTACTCGTACCTTATGTAATGCCTGGTCACGACTGGAGCCAGCGAGGCGCATGCAATTATGTACAATAAAATTATATACAATTGTCATTATTGATATAATCTTGCGTCGTTTCATAACTATAGGCATATAACATGTAAGTAAATAATCAACTATTTAATAGCAAAGACAAATATTATATATTGACACTTACAAATGAATTTTTGGAACGAAGTTCCTTATGGGGCGTTGCGGAGGGGTACCTTAGCCGGGAAAAAACGTCCGTAACGTTTCAAAAAAGCATATAGTATGCATGTATAGTCTATGTATGATGGCTATACAGTGTCTAATGTATATTCTACGTAATGATTGATATTATTATTGCAGTTTGCTATTATTATTATATCATTCGATAATAAATATTATATCTATACTTATTATAAAAATAAGTCCCCCGGCCGCGTCTTTCTGTCCTCCTGTCTGTCTGTCTGAACGCGATAAACTCGAAAACTACTGAACGGATTTTTACACAGTTTTCAACAATAGAAAGAGTGATTCTTGAGGAAGGTTTAGATATATAATTTATCATGCTTTTATGTAAATTAGCAGAAATACAGCGATAAATGTTGAAGAGGTCGCAAAAAATCTCGCCAACGGGGACCTTTCCTCGCGAACGCCGCGTAAACTAGCAAAGATATAGTTAAGTAATGTACTAGCGAATTCAAAATCTATAAAAATGCTACAAAAAAGTCCGCGACAGCATATCTCTATCTCTGACGGTTGACTTACAATAACCACTTTTATGTTCAAATTTGTAATTAAAAACATTACGTTATTTTCAAAGCTATTTTCTTTAGTTCAGTATTATTCCTTATCCAACAAAATATATTAGTTAGCTTAAGAATTTAATGCAGATTAAAATTGCCCTTTACACTATATCAATCAGATGAATAGTTTTTGAGATATCGTCGTTAGAAGTAATTATTAAAAATAAAATTAATGCGCAACGAAGTGGGCACGGGTCGGCTAGTATTTTTTATAAATCGTTGTAAATAAAATAAAGGTGTTAAGATAATTTTGGTAAGTAGTTTTTTTATCGATAAAAAAAATCATAATAAAAAATGTATACCCGAATAATTATTTTTTTTATACCTCGAATAGAACTTGAAATTAATGTTTTATAATAAGGAACTTCGTTCCTATCTGGTGTCCCACGACACCAATCGGTTTTAAATTGCTTACAATTAATAGTGAAAAAATTTCGAATTTCGTAACTAATATATTATATTGTTCTACACAACCGCGTAACCTCTGATCCCATGGGAATGTTGGGATTAGAAGTAGCCTACTTGGTATTCTGGCTACCTTCTAAAGCTACCTACGTACCAAACTTCAGTACAATCAGTCGAGTTTTTCCGTGAAAGAACAACTAACATCCAACCGTCTTCACAAACTTTCGCGTTTACTATGTTAGTAGGATTGCACAAACTAGCTGTACCCGCGACTTCGTTCGTTATACATTTTCTCTTTCTTCCTCTCTTTTAAGGAAGTCGCAAAGAATCTTCCAAGGTATTGAATTTCAGATAAAAGTGTTTTATCTGGAAATAAATAAATAATCTATAGATGAATTTTCCAAGACATTATATTAGTTTGATTCATAGTCCTTAATGTAGAACTGTAAACTCAAAAGATAAGTTTACTCACATTCAAATATGTACTACCACTAAAAATCTATTGAATAGAGTGTGTGATGCTTGGCTAAGCTTCATCACCCTACAGTCCCTGACTGACAACAACGAAAATTACTTTTTTTTGGCTATTGTATCCGTTGTGGAATTTCTGCCTATTATACCCTCCAAAAATTCTTAAATTCCAATGAATATGAGTAGGTATACGAAAATATCTAATAAAAATATTATACCATACTTATTATAAAAATAAGTCCCCCGGCCGCGTCTTTCTGTCCTCCTGTCTGTCTGTCTGAACGCGATAAACTCGAAAACTACTGAACGGATTTTTACACAGTTTTCAACAATAGAAAGAGTGATTCTTGAGGAAGGTTTAGATATATAATTTATCATGCTTTTATGTAAATTAGCAGAAATACAGCGATAAATGTTGAAGAGGTCGCAAAAAATCTCGCCAACGGGGACCTTTCCTCGCGAACGCCGCGTAAACTAGCAAAGATATAGTTAAGTAATGTACTAGCGAATTCAAAATCTATAAAAATGCTACAAAAAAGTCCGCGACAGCATATCTCTATCTCTGACGGTTGACTTACAATAACCACTTTTATGTTCAAATTTGTAATTAAAAACATTACGTTATTTTCAAAGCTATTTTCTTTAGTTCAGTATTATTCCTTATCCAACAAAATATATTAGTTAGCTTAAGAATTTAATGCAGATTAAAATTGCCCTTTACACTATATCAATCAGATGAATAGTTTTTGAGATATCGTCGTTAGAAGTAATTATTAAAAATAAAATTAATGCGCAACGAAGTGGGCACGGGTCGGCTAGTATTTTTTATAAATCGTTGTAAATAAAATAAAGGTGTTAAGATAATTTTGGTAAGTAGTTTTTTTATCGATAAAAAAAATCATAATAAAAAATGTATACCCGAATAATTATTTTTTTTATACCTCGAATAGAACTTGAAATTAATATTTTATAATAAGGAACTTCGTTCCTATCTGGTGTCCCACGACACCAATCGGTTTTAAATTGCTTACAATTAATAGTGAAAAAATTTCGAATTTCGTAACTAATATATTATATTGTTCTACACAACCGCGTAACCTCTGATCCCATGGGAATGTTGGGATTAGAAGTAGCCTACTTGGTATTCTGGCTACCTTCTAAAGCTACCTACGTACCAAACTTCAGTACAATCAGTCGAGTTTTTCCGTGAAAGAACAACTAACATCCAACCGTCTTCACAAACTTTCGCGTTTACTATGTTAGTAGGATTGCACAAACTAGCTGTACCCGCGACTTCGTTCGTTATACATTTTCTCTTTCTTCCTCTCTTTTAAGGAAGTCGCAAAGAATCTTCCAAGGTATTGAATTTCAGATAAAAGTGTTTTATCTGGAAATAAATAAATAATCTATAGATGAATTTTCCAAGACATTATATTAGTTTGATTCATAGTCCTTAATGTAGAACTGTAAACTCAAAAGATAAGTTTACTCACATTCAAATATGTACTACCACTAAAAATCTATTGAATAGAGTGTGTGATGCTTGGCTAAGCTTCATCACCCTACAGTCCCTGACTGACAACAACGAAAATTACTTTTTTTGGCTATTGTATCCGTTGTGGAATTTCTGCCTATTATACCCTCCAAAAATTCTTAAATTCCAATGAATATGAGTAGGTATACGAAAATATCTAATAAAAATATTATACCACTAGCTTGTTAAGTTCACTAATTATTGAGTTTTCCGTTACGAACCAAAAATAATCCTTTATTCATTTGTTTTTTATTTACTTATCGTCTTCTATTTCATATATTAAATAATGTATTTAATTTATTAAGTCTCTGTATTGTAATTATCAATTAATATCGCGTCAGAAGCTTGTAAACAATCGGCGTACGTTGCAGATCTAATGATAATTCATTATTATTTACTACGATCGCGAGCTATTCGGGACAAGGTTGCAAACGATGTGGAGTTAAGGCTTCAGACATACCAATAACATACTAAACTTTAATACTTATATAATATAGTGTATACTAACATATAGTATAGTTATACATATATACAGTGCGATGTTACACGATGTTACAATCGTGATAATAGTATTTGATAATTGACATATACCTAAACTAGCTGTGCCAGGCAGTTTCACATGCGTCAATTTGAAAAAAAAAGTAGCCATGGCCTTCCTCGATAAATGTGCTATAAGTATAACACTGAAAGAATTTTTCAAATCGGACCAGTAGCTCCTGAGATTAGCGCGTTCAAACAAACAAACATACAAACTCTTCAATTTTATAGTATTAGTATAGATAGACATCTAATATAAAGAAAATGACTCGTTTGTCCCCAGTCGGTCCACGACGCTCGTCTGAACGCGAGGGTCGACGCCATGCTGGAGCAGGGCCTGATCGATGAGCTGCTGGACTTCCACGACAGGCACAACAAGCAACGAGTTAAGGACGGGCAGTGAGTATTTGTTTACTATAAATACATTGAAACAGTCTTTAGCGAAGTTGCATTGTGTTGTCTGATATTTATTTATTTATTTACTAGTTGTGCCCCGCGGTTTCACACGGGTTAATTTAAGGAAAAAAATAGCCTGTAGACTTCCTCAGTAAATAAGCTATATGACACAAAAAGAGTTTTTCAATTCGAACCATTAGCTCCTGAGATAAGTGCGTTTAAACAAACAAACTTTACAGCTTTATAATATTAAGTAAATTATATCACAATTTACTGTGAACCAAAAATAAATTATAAATAGAGCTTAGATGTAATGCACCATTGTGATGCCATTTCATCTAAATAACCCAATTACTTTACTTTTTCAATAAAAATTAAAATAAATGGAACCATTGTAAACAGGTGGGTATTTATTTATTTTATGTGTTCGATGTAAATTTTTTAAGTTATATTTTAAGTTTCACAAAGTTACATATCTGTGAAAAATTTCACTAAAATCGTACCAGTAGTTTTGAAGATTAGCCACGACAAACATCGTGACCCGAGATTATTATATATTTAGATGTTAAGTTAATATTTTGCCACACACAAATTATATATTGATAAACAATCGCAGAAATAATTAATATTGAACTGGCATCTCGTTAAAGTTCTGTT
Source organism: Melitaea athalia (assembly GCA_905220545.2). Lineage (NCBI taxonomy): Eukaryota > Metazoa > Arthropoda > Insecta > Lepidoptera > Nymphalidae > Melitaea > Melitaea athalia. Next base: position 20,159,878 of record HG992190.1, read on the forward strand.
TTTGTAACTTACTTTTCGAAATTATTCTCATTACCATGACAACAGAAAAGCTGTTTATAGCGCTAAGAAATGAGAATCCAATAAATGTGTTAAACCTAAAGCAGTCTGTGAACGGCGCACACGAGACAAAGGGCAGTCGACACTCGCAAATTACCCGTGAAATTAAAACGATTAAACGTATCGATTGGGCCTTTGTTAGCGGTTCCGAAACAAAAAAAACAACAGCCGGTAAAAAAAGCCCTTTTAATACAAGACCGTGATATAACAATTTTGTTATTGAAATGGATTTTGAAAAGATTATTTAATATATTGATACGATATCGATATCGAATATATTTACTGGGACAGTGCGCAGTACTTAATAAATATCTTGCTCAACTGCTCAAGACCTGGAGCAGCCCTACTTACACAGCCTAACTAATAATACTACTCTAATAGAGTTGTGTGTCTGTGGTAAGTGAGATTACCATCAGTTACCGTCTACCGATAGCCTATCATCGGGTGGATACGTAGATAGTGCACCAGTGCACACCATTTTATACACCGAAACTCGCTCTGTAAATTTTGTTTTACATTTTTATTGATAAATAATAACATTATATAATTAATTCCACGAAACAATAAAAAGTTCGTTGTTTTTTTTTCGCTTTTTAGGTTAATTTACTTTAAACTTAAGTTTCGTAAAATTTAATTATTTCGAATTGCTAAACAATTTAATTCAGTGCAAAACAGAAAAAAAATGTAATGACAAAAGTAATTTTAATTAAAGTATCGTATTATAATAAATAAAATTATTGTTTACAAACAAACAAGCCAAGATTACTATACTCGTACTACAATGGGGTGTAAAAAATGAATAAAAAAACCGTAAGAAACAAAAATGGCGGGCGGGCAACGTCCGTGCGAGTGCATCTGCCACGGTTGCGGACTCCGGGTCAGGTTTCACGGTGTTTCTGGGTTTCGTGTCTTTGGTACTAGAGTAATTAATTTATTAATTTATACAATAATATTAAGATGATAATCGAAAATACTTTTATTCAACTAGGCTTTATTCGACTCAATTCGACTCTATTTTGTTTGTATGTGCTACTTCATAACTTTTTACCGGTGCAGCGATTTTAATCTTTTTTTATCGATTATTGGTGCTTGTCGTGTGGTCTAGTTTAAATTTGATTGAGATCAGGTGAGGACTTTTTGAGTTATCTCTCATAATGCGTATTTAATTGAATGTGTTACAATTTTACCAACTATCCATGTCGTATTACATGTCGATGTTATTGACAATTATACAAATTGTAATTATGTTATTTTTTATTAAATCATTTAATTCTAGTTAATGTAAAGCTACCACCGATTCAGAATGTAGATTTTGCAGAAAATCGGCAAGAAAGTCGGCAGTTCCGTTTTCTTTAAAACTATTATAAATATCTATTGCTGTGTGGTTACGGCACTGAATAATGTAGCCACCCCCTCTCTTCCCGTGGGTGTCGTAAGAGGCAACTAAGGGATAACACAGTTCCACTACCACCTTGGAACTTGAAAAGCCGACGGATGGCGGGATAACCATCCAACTGCTGGCTTTGAAATACACAGGCCAAAGATGGGCAGCAGCGTCTTCGGTGCGACGGCGCCAGCCCTGCGGTCACCAACCCGCCTGCCCAGCGTGGTGACTATGGGCAACACACATGAGTTCGCGTCATAATGTCGGGCGCTAACTTGTGGAGGCCTATGTCCAACAGTGGACTGTGATAGGCTGTAGTGGTGGTGGTGGTAGTGGAAATATCTATTATGTTTAATTATTCTATAATTATAAATAAATGATTTTCTTATTCACAATATGAGGAATGTTTATTTAATGTACTGTTGTGTTTAACTGTACATAATTAAATAATAAATAATAATAATTAAAATACATTTAAATAATAAGTTGATCAATTGACAATAAAATGAGGTAAAACCTCATAAAAATAATGTAAATGTAATTACATTAATTATATAAGTAATTACTTATGTAAGACATTTTATTGCAAGATAAATAATTATGTACATAACACATTATGTTATCTATATTTATTGTTTAATAGTTTTTAACGCTTTGTGTTGTAAATATTTGTAATATGGTTTTAATTATATATTAATATATTATCGTCGTAAGAAGTCTCAAGACATATCAAACTACAAACTATGCGGTCCTCGACCACTATTCGGTAGCCACCGCAGACTAGATAGTGTACACTGTACAGTCTACCAACGACCTATAATTACTTTACTAAATATAACATAGGTAATCTATATAAATAAAACTAAATTGCTTTTATTGTGTTTCTAAGCAAAACTTAAAAATGGCAGGATCGATTCGATTATATTTTTATAAGTTATCTAGTATTTTGTTGAAGGTTCTCACGGAATAAAAAATTGAGGAAATTCCGCAACCATTTGTAAAATTTCAACCCGCATTGGAGCAGCGTGGTTGATTAAGCTCCGATCCTTCTCCTACACGGGAAGAGGCCTATGCCCAACAGTGGGATATTACAGGCTGAATCGAGAATAAACTATTAATAAAAAAAATACTTAAATATAAAACACAGTAATATGACTATTGACTATCACATCCAGTATTTCTATCGTAACTTGTAAGCGTTCCCTCTCGCAGGGCTATTTGTTCATTAAACCAACTTGAACCGAGTCGCGGTGTTCACGTCCCCCCTGACCCCAATAGCGTTACGAAACCGAAGCCCCGAGACCCGAGGTAAATCCTTGTCACCGACTCCACATGGCTATACTAACCTAACCTAACATTTTTTTTTTAAATAAATATCTACACAATACACACACGGTCATCTGTTCCTAAAGTACAACCAACCTCTGAAAACAACCTCTGCCACCATAAGCCTGCTGCAAATAAGATGCCAGATCAATAACCTCAGTCTGCAGTAACTTGGCTGCAGGTAAGTATAGCAATCATAGAGATGGGTGCCTACTATAGTCAGTTATATAATGTAAAATATTGACGGTTTTAGCTTACTACATGTAATTAACATGAGAGGGAAAAGATTTAAAAAAAAATTGCAGCAGGCTTATGGTGGCAGAGGTTATTGTTTTTATAAATTCACAATATTGAAATCAGCCTATCAAAAATTGTTTCATCTAATTAACAGATGAGGGAATATTTTGCTAATACCGGATCTTAGACCATAATCCGTTTTACGTCAAGTAATAAGGTTATAAATAAAACTTGAACCTACTTCAATGGTTCTTGGAAGAGCCTATCTCGCTTCTAAGTGACTTGTTAGGCTATCGGCTATTTTATCAGCAGGAGATGGTATCCGTAGGATCTGTTTAACTTCAACTAATAAACTATAACTTTTGGGCTATAACACGTGGGTTTCACAGATTTGAAAACATAAATACCTAGAACTGAACAATCAGTTGCTACATGAATATGTAATGCAGGGCTATCGAACCCGCAACCGTTACCACTACACTAAGTCGTCGTAATTATTCACAATATTTCTGTCATTAGCGATTCTTGAAAGAAGTTTTTATTTTAATTCTTAATTTTGATTTCTACATTATACCTATAACTATAAGTATCTATACAAAGTCTCCCAGTCGTTCATTTAAGGAAATTTTGTTTTAAACTTTTGCAATTTTATAAAGATGTAAAAGAAAAACGTTTTCAACGCAGGGATAGCACGAGCGCATAATAGATGGCTATTTAAACTTCCTAAAATAATGCAAATGTAATCTCTTCCGAGTAAAACATGCTTTTTTGGGTATCTACGACTATAAATCTTTCGCGTTGTGTTTAAACTAACCTTTCTAATTGAGGTCCTCAGCGCTGTTGGTGGAAATGTTTCCGATTCCAGCCCCAACTCTGGGTGTAGTATTAATGAATTATGTATGTACAATTAAAAATAAAATAATATTATACATAAAAAAGTATCCTATGCTACTTCTTATATCTCAAAGAATATGTGTACAAAGTTTCATGATGATCGGTTAAGTAGTTTTCGTGTGAAAGTGTAACAAACAAACTTACACACACATTTATAATATTGTATTAGAGATTAGGGATCAGTCGCCTGTTGCCTACACAGCCGTTAAGCTGCATCACCTCAGGATCAAATGCTAGATGTTTAAAAAAAAAACAGAAATTAGCATTTGTAAACAATAACAAGAAAGAGATAATAAATTTCATGATCGAGGAACGAACCCGCTGGCGTTCACACACATACGCCAAGAAAGTTGGAATGGAACAGATTCCAAGAAACATTTATTTTAATAAGCATATTATCTTACTAGAGTGAAATGCAAAATCATATTAAATCACAATTTTACTATTGTGCCGAAAAACATTACTGGAGAAGTTATGTATATCATTAAATGAACAATTTACATGAAATTATACCGCCTTTGGGACTCATAGAGACTTATGAAACATAATAAACAGCTATAAAATGCTGGAGAATCGCCGTATTTATAACTTCGAACTTAGTTTTTTTTCAATTATTGTAACTAAAACTAAAAAAAAGATTTAATTTTATATTTATTTACAAAATTTATTACTAGTTTTTTTTAATAGTAACTGCTAAGTTTCTTGTCGATTGTTCGCAGCAGAATCTACATTCTAAGTTTGTGTTAGCTCCTCATTAACTATATCTGATTATTTAATAAAGCATTCTATACTTTGTAATATGACTATTCAAATTTTTTTTGTTCATGGTTGTACACACTACTTGAAAAAAGTTTTTTAATTTGATATAGTCACAGTCAATCCGATATACATCATATTTAAACAGCTGTGAAGTATTTCTTCTGCAAAGCTTAGCTATAGTTTATTATTCTTGGTATACATTCAAAACAATTGCACTTACGTAAGACATGAAAATCGTGGAATATTCGAGATGCAGTCTAATCAACGGCACAACCATTTTTACATATTAATTTATGATACTCGAAAATTTACATAAAATATGATAATCGCAAAGTAAATGTTGACCGAGCCTTGCGTGCGGTTAGCGCATATCACGGCGGGTTCAATGACCGATACCGCGCTCCGGTTAGGTTACGAATCAGGTTTGATAATTGAGTTGAAAGATTTCTTTTGCAGATTGTGTTTTTAAGGAATTCTTTTTTTATATCACTAAGTCGGCAAACAAGCGTACGGCTCACTTGATGGTAAGCAATTACCGTAGCCTATAGACGCCCGCGACACCATGTAACGTAACACGTAAACACAGTTCAGTTTTAAGTTATTGGTGCCATAAATTTTAGTTATACTTAAGATTACAAACGCATAAATTGAAATGTGAGTTGACATATAAACATAAAACAGTCAACTCAATGAACGAAAATGGTTCAAATCCATTAGGGACTCAAATTTTAAGTTGTACTTGAATAGAAATTTATTGGCTGGGAACTCAAACAGTTTTTAGCTAGTTGTTAAAATATTAGAGTTATAAATTTTATATTCGAGACAGGCTTAAAATTTTGTGTTGACAGATTCGATAAAACGATGATAAGGGAACGTTCTAAGGGCCAGTTTCCACTGATTGATATAATCGCGATTAGTTCGGCGTAAAGTCGGTTTACGCATTTAACAAAGTTTAGAGCTGGAAATTGCATTTCACTAACATAAACTAAACGCAGTTAGAGAATAACGGCTGAACCGATTGCACTAATTCTTCTTTTTGTGTTCCTTGAAGTATGAGGATGTTTGTTACGGAGAGGAATTTTAAAGGGATTGCCTGGAAAAGTCTTAAAACAGCACTTTGCTATGTTCTCATACGGATAATTCGTAATAATAATTAAACGAAAGCCAAGATTAGAATCGAATTATAAATTCGATTAAGCAAAGCATAGCTTTATTAAACAGTGGAACCCGGGCCTAAGGGTTCTAGACTCGGGTAAGCATGTGAGTGGGTTTTTTTTGTTGGACTCACATTACGCCAGGGTTGCCATCGCAAGATTTTCAATTACCGTGTTTCGGAATAAAAACTACAAAATTGACGTGTATTTACTTTACATTAACACGTAAGGTTAAAAATGACAATGATCGGTTAAATAATTTCCCTTTCGAAATCGGTTGAATAATACATTATTCTCCACAACCGTCATACAAATTTATCGTAACTAACAATTTTTTTCTTCAGCTTTATTCAATGTGTATTTGTTTTTCCCTTTTATTGTTTATCTTTTATTGTGTTTTGTTTAATTGATTTACGCAATTTCCTTTGGATCGGATAAAAGTGCTTACAGCCAGTAAAGTTCAAATTATTGAGGAAGTAATAACTTTATTCCTTGTTTTTTGAAATAATTTTATTCCTTGGTTTTGTGTTGCACTATAATGACTTATAAACTATCGATTAAATTATTGGGAAGAAACAATTATACATGGGATTGCCGTATTTTTTTTGAACACAGCAATGTACCGCGGGGATCACCGAATTTCCGTAAAACACGGGAATTGCTGTGAGTATGGTATCACTGCAGAGCGCATTGGTGGACGTGTTAGGGTGGGGGAAAAACAGACGCGAGATTTCAATATATACGATGGGCAGTCAATTTCAGAGGCAGTCAGTTTGACATTCAAATTTGAATTCGGAGTTCGAAGCGGTAGGCCTCCGCGGCCGCCGCGGCCTCTTGGCCGGCGAAGCTATGGAACTTCTGACTTAGATTAAAGATAGAAATACCTAAAAAGTATTTTTTAGATCTGATTCAGGGATTTCATTAGCGTAAGCTGGCCGAGTGGCTATGTAACTTCAGTGTAGATCGCGAATTAGTTTTAATTTAATTTTACTGATTATTATTAAGTGCAATTCTTTATTATAGAATCTTAATTTGTAATCCGCTAAATAAATTCAGTGAAAGACCTGTGATGAAGCGCTCCTGATTGGTTCGAATGCATTAATTTTTTTTATTTTTTTTTGTTTGCATGTGTGTTTTTCTGCATGTTGTGGATCTGTTACTAATTTTTATAACTTTTACGGAGATTTTTAATAAAAGATATTTAATGAATTATTAGTTAGGTTTACGTCGAAACTATTAATTATTGATTAATTATTGAAAGGAATTATTATCTAGGTTTACATTGATATTAACTATTGATTATTTACTGAATGAAATTATTATGAAAAGGTTACATTGATATTATTAATTATCAATTGATTATTGAATAAAATATATCTAATGAATTAAGATATCTAATGAATTATTAGTTAGGTTTACGTCGAAACTATTAATTATTGATTAATTATTGAAAGGAATTATTATCTAGGTTTACATTGATATTAACTATTGATTAATTACTGAATGAAATTATTATGAAAAGGTTACATTGATAATATTAATTATTGATTGATTAATGAATGGAATTATTATGAAATAAGCCTTATGACCATAATTATATTGAATTTAACTAATAAAATAAAATCTAACTTAAGTACATAACCACAATATGATGTTGTTAGAATAAAATGAAATTACATCCGTTATACTTTAAAGTACATATATAAATTGAATGAATCTTGGTTAAAACTATCATATTAGATATTAAGGGTTAAATAGATTTTCGTTAGGGTGTATTTAAATAATGAAATGAGATTTTACTATGTCATTACTTTGGAAGTAAATAGAGTGGTGAATAATTCTAGGAAAATATGACCTATAAACAAACTAAGGATTAGTTGTCGTATTTTATTGAATATTCTCTACATATAAATATGCTTCTATTGTATGTATATGTATATATGTATATATATATATATATGTGTGTATTTGACTTCATTTTGACATTACACAAACTTTGTAGTTCAAACATTAATTTAAGAAATTGTAGATCTTAAATATATGTTGGAGCGAGGTAACACAGGTGGTTTGTAGTCTTGAATGAGTTCAAGGATACTTTTAGCTCTTGAATACATTCTAAGATGAGGTAATTACACACTGAACTATGACATTACACAACTATTGTAGTTTTGAACATTGATCTAAGAACTTATGTTCTTAAATAAGTGTCAAAACGAGGTATCTGGTAGACTGGAGTGTCTCAATTTCACGATGACTTTCATTGAACTATATAAACTATGTTAAGGTGAATCCATAAATGTTTGTATTCGCCAGTGTTTTATTATAGGTTTCCCCTATAAGGCAAGGCCTGTCTAAGCCACAGTTCTTCGCGTCATCGATGCTAGGTAGTTCCTAATCTAGGTCTATCTAGTAAAGAAAGTTGCGAGTACTTCCTACCAACCTCTGCGTTTGTATTTGCCTAACTGAACTATGTTCTTGGTAAATACTATACGTACGTTTGCTTATCTTTGATAAGAATTCCTCATCTTTGATGGGAGACATTGGACAAACTCTACCAAACACCTAGTGTATGGTAGTTGTTTGAACTGCAACAAGGGTTAGTAATTTATATTTGGACAGTGGTATGAAGTTCTATTTTAGACTAATAGAGAAACATATTCACTTTTCCAATTAATTTATTGCTAATTTTTGTGGACAGTCTCTGTTGAGTCCTAAGGCGGATTTACTGAGATTTAAGCCAAGCCTTAATCAAGTCCTCTTGTGTTTTTCAAACATACAAACATTGATGGATCATAAAACCTATTAAATATACATTCTCTCTTCATTGTGAAAATGAGATACTCTCAGAGATTCTGATTGAGTAAATGAATATGTTATATTTTAATTGTTTTATTTATCTCTCGACACTACTATGTCCTTTGATAAATCCATTCAGTTCCTAAGAGAGCCTGATATATTCAAATGTTTAACAACTTAATTACTGGTTCAATGTTTCAATTGAACAACCTATTCTGGTTAATGAATGCTGTTTCATTGAATGCTGTGAGTCATGCAAGGACAAACCTACACAATACACCTACTCTACATGTTGGTCTTAAACCTTTAATTATTCTTATTTTCCTTATAGGACACTCGAAAGGTTGCGCTGTCGCCAGTCGCTAGTCGCCGACGACCCATCTCACAATGGTGGCGAGGCTTGACAATATAGCTGACTATAGACCCGTAACTCAGTAGGTCTTTCCTATGGGAAATTACACTACACAATCCAATTGTGGCAAAAGTGTTAGGTTTCGTGATCGAATTTCAAAGTAGTGGTGTGACCGAAGTTCCCGTATGGGCTAGTAAGCACACAATGAAAAGATCAGTAGACACGATCTCCTTTTGTTCACGTGGAACACATCTTAATACCATGTCTGATTACAGCTTGGTAATTACATCAACTCTAGTAATTCACTGGCTATGTCTATATGACGTCCCAAGGGATTACTCAAATACAGTCATTGCATGATTGTGCTGCAACGGTATGAAGCAAGCATTTGTTAGACAGGATATATTTCCGTCTAACTACTGTAGAAAATTGGGACCTCTCATTTCCTACCTGCTACCTTTCTTTTGATTTGATAGCACCAACGTTGTGCCTAATTTAATTTAGAGCCTTCAGCACGGTGTGGATTGGATTGGGGTCGGAGGGGAATGGTGGTTGCGACCCCCCGGGTTCAGTTGAACCCGGCCTTTTAATTCCCTAATGCCTATAAACCCTATCCTAACAGAATGACACATACAAACAAACACTACACATTATTTTTCACAATTATCTGAGATAATTTATCAACTGAATAAATTATTTCAAGATAATTAATAACTATATAATATGTATTTAATCATTATTTCATTTACTTTTATCTATTTCATTTGTTTAGAGTTACTAGAGTCTATCTATTATATCAGGTTTGAACTAAAAATACATGTGTAAGAAACTTAGACACTATTCAATTCATCAATGTCATTATAGAATATCCTATATATATAATTATTTAACTTTATTTCTATTTTAGCTATCTAGATTCACTAAAAATATTAGCAATTATAATTTACACATTCTTAAGGAGACGTCAGATATTTAGTTAAACAGTAGGTGATAGTTATTTCTAAATAAATAAGTCTATTACTATTTATTCTTAACGGTTCTAATTTACTAAATTTTATTAATTCCTAATTAATTTACTAATAAGGTGTTATAAAGCTTAATATCTTTCTTTCCTTTTAATAGTATTCCAGGAGTTAGTTATCTATAGCATTTTTATCACTGGTAAGTGTAAATATCTTTCAATTAAATTTTAGGATAAATTAATTTCAGGAATTTAATGTCATTATGCAGAGATATTAATTAAAATTAATGGCTAGGTAGGATATTAGTTAGAGTTATGTAGAAATCAAGGCTTCTAATAACATATACTATGTCTTTCCTTCGGCATACCATAAAAAGAACTGAAGTTACTCTGAAACAAAAATCAAACACAACGTAGAGTCCTTCATTATACTAGACGATCACAATTATAAGGCCAAAGATAATTGATATCCTCTTAAGCTTAATATTAGCTTGTAATGCCACTACCATGATAGTGTTACAAATTGGTCTTCGTGACCAGGATGTTATAAATTTATATATGTTGGGGTCTTTCTCATCACACCCCATAATATAATCGTCTCAATGGTGCCGTGACCAGGATGTTATAAATTTATATATGTTGGGGTCTTTCTCATCACACCCCATAGCATAGTATATCGTTACAAAATGGTGCCGTGACCAGGATGTTATAAATTTATATATGGTGGGGTCTTTCTCATCACACCCCATAGCATAGTATATCGTTACAAAATGGTGCCGTGACCAGGATATGATAATGGGTCTTAGGTCATCCATAGGAGATCATTACAAAATGGTGCCGTGACCAGGATGTCATAATGTGATGATTAGTTATCATTCCATTGCTGCCGTGATGATAAGGATATCTATGTATATCCAATATAGTATCATTACAAATTGGTGCCGTGACCAGGATATTTATGGTTGCACAAATGCCGAAGTAAGCGAGTATCTTAGAAGCTTTAATGTAATTTTTCAAAGCATTTACAGTGAATAAATGTAATGCCAGTGATTAAATGATAATAGTTGCACGATTGTACTGATAGAAGACACAAAGCATATTAGTTAACAATTCTTTAAGTCATTTTACACAAAATAAGATAAACCTATTAAATTTATATTATGTAAGCACATTAACTTGTTTTAGACAATCTAAAAATGGATCTATAGGTATATAGCATCTTGGCGCAGTTAGAATTACATTTAGGTACATAAATCTAAATAAATCTGTTTTAAGAGTAATATTGAAGAGATGTTTAATACTTAAAAGTTGCATTAAGTTTCTCAGTAATAAGATTTAAATGGTCAGACCATAGCAGCCTACTGTCTCATGTATTATTACTAATGATGGATAGTTACAAATTTAAATAATTATTTATTCATGAAATTACATGAAAGTATCTACCTACACAGCATTACTAAAATTGACTAGTAGTATATTGAAGTGAGTCTTAGGCACATCTAACTATTATCTGATTATTATGATATTATCGTCAATCAGTAGACATTACTAAGACAGTTAATAAAATTTATATTGTATTAATTAAATATTGTTAGGGAATTATTAAATAAAAGCCTGCAGTAAATTTTAATATTACTTACAGATACAAATTATTCTAGGTTATGTACAATTTAAACTTATTTTGTCACATTTAGTCACTGACGCTGAAGTAATTTCCTTCCTAGTTGAAATTGGTCCCAATAGTTATGTGTTGAACATCCTGGGCTGGCTGGATGTACGTGGATGTTAGGCTGAAATGGTAGTATTCAATAGTATTAAAAATATGCAAATATAATGTGAAGATAGGATAATATTATAGTTAGTAGTAGGAAATTAATTATAATATTAACTAACTGTGGAATTAACTTCTATTCATTTATTTACAAAGACTGTACAGGAAAAACTATGTATTTTGGTATATTTATTCATTTTAATGTTAGATTTTAAAAATAATTAAGTGTAGTCATTGCCATCATAGCAAATTATACTTAGTTTAAATAACAGATCTTAAAGTATAGAAAATTTAGTGCATTTTAGTCATGTGTGCGAGAATGTACTGGTTAAATAGAAATTGAATTAGGTTATGAAGGTAACAGGGTTATTTTGACCTTGAATTTTAGGAATTGACTGGAACTGTTTAAGATAATTTTATTTATAAAAAAGAGTATAGCTTACCAGATGACATAGCATTCATAAGAACTATAAAACCAATTCATGAATCCTTGTATTTGTTTGTTAGTGATGTAGAATTTGTCCTTATATTCAAAGATTTAAATCTTTGCTTTATTCCAATATGCGATCTTTGTATCTTTTTAGTCACAATAGTTCAATAGGTTAACATGGCATTGTGGCTTGTTCGGTCTCTTTATATATACTTCGATTCTATTCTAATAAACTAAAGAACCGATATACTTGTTTATGAAAAATCAATTATCAGTTGTCTAAAAGGGTTCATACAGAATTACAGAACTACTTATAATCAAAAATATGTGTTTGTGACCATAGATTATACACTTTTAACTAGGTTGTGACATTAGAAATTGCGTTCTAAAAACAACTACAATAAAATCTTTTGAAAAGGTTCTTGTTTTAAAATATTAATAAGACATTATTGAAAAAAAATATAGAACATTTTTTTTTATGAACATTATTATTACATTTTATTTATTTTAATTTATTATTATTTTTTTTTGTTAGCTTTCCTCGAATTTTGAACTGTCAATTGTCAAAGGGAGGAAACTTTTATTTCAAATTTGAATTGAATAGAATTTTATATTAACCTTGTTAATTATTAGTATTTATATCAGAGGATGTGTGGTTTTAAATGTATTGAACAAGCGTGAATTAATAGCGACAGTAAAATTGTAGTAGGGTTGGTAGCGACATCTGGTGGACAAACGTGAATTAATATCGAGTTGCTTACGGAAGTTATGGATGGTTGTGCTATGTGTTCGTAGATGGCGCTGAAAGAATTTCAAAATGTCTCATATCAGTAACGCCATCTGTTGAGAGTGAGTGGTATTGAAAGGTAGGCTTTGAAGTAGAAATGGCGTAGTATCGAGTGTAGATATGGAAGTGTTTATTGTGAAACAAAGATGGCGTGGTTGTGATCTTATAAGTTATATACAATGGTTCAGTGGATGAGGGAATTGAATGTCATATGCAAGGTGGAAAGTTCAATCCGAGTAAATTGAATTTCAAGTAAAAATATAAACTGTAGTATTTATTATAATAAGGACGATTAGGGATAGTATGAATTTGGCAGTTAACATTTATGAGGATTTGAGATATTTTCTAATTATTATGATTTCACTGTGATAGTTTTATTATTCTTTTGTTGATGGATGTATTGTTTGGTGTGAATGGAATGGAATTGATGTTTGTTAAGAATGTTATCAATGAATACTAGAGAAGAAATGAAGTTGTCATATTTCATTTGAAGTATGATAGTTGAATTTTAATTAAACTTGTAAACATTTAATATTTTAAAATTAAAATTAAGTTTTAACATTTGCAGAATCCGGTCGACTTGGTAAAATTTCAATAAAATATTAGAAGTTTAAAAGGTGATTAGAAAGAGATAGTTTTTGTGTGAACATTTGGAAAGTTTATTTAAATTAAACTCAAATTAAATAAGAGTGCAGTGAATCTTTTTTTTGAATTAGAATAAATTAATTAAAATTTAGATAAACATTATCAGTGTTACATTTGAAGCAAATTAAATCTATAACAATGCCTAGGCGTCAATCTAAAGCTAGTCCTGTTGGAACCAAGGCGACTAATTCTAATAACAAGCGAGTGTCTGCAGTTAGACCTGCTACTAAAGTAAGGAAGATTAATTCTTTACAATACATATCTCGAATGGTGGAAAAGGCAATGAATAACATCAATAATAGAATCTCGGAGTTGGAAAATAGAATGTCTACTTCTAGTGGATCATCGGACAATGTTATGCCGAGAGAAAATTGTATTCAACCTATCATACAGCCGGGAACATCAACGGTATACTATCCAGTGGCGCAGATGCCTACGGAAAGACCTAAGTTTCCATTTAAAGGAAAACATCCTGTGACGTTCATCGAAGACCTGACTGCTTATTTAAGAAGGTCTGCACCAGAGGCGAGAGATATAATAGACATTGTCATAGATTGTCTTGAAAATGAATCGCGAAATTGGGCGCGTATTTATAGAGATAGATGGACAGTGTTTGAAGACTTCAAAAGGGATTTTTTAGACACATATTGGGGCGAGGCTGAGCAGAATGAATTAAGAAGACGAATCAGTCAGAATTCGTGGGACGGAGTCCAGTCTATGTTAAGCCATTTCATTACTTTATGTGGACAAGCGAAGATGTTGACGTATCCTATTCAAGAGAGACAATTAATAAACGACATTATGAATCATTTTCCTAAAGATGTTCAATATGCTTGGTCAACAAGTAATTACACATCGATTCTTCAAGCTACGGAGTTTCTACGAAAGTTAGATAACATTAATAAGCAAAATAACTTCAGTAGTGGCATTAATGCCCATTCTAGCAGCGTTCAAAGATCTGATAAGGCAGTTCAACAGCAGAATGGCAGAGGCGGTCTCAACCGGAAGCGAATTATGAACACTAGATCAATGAGTAAGGTGATACCAAACAAGAAGAATAGCATTAATGGTACGAATAGAGTAGATAATGATAACAATGTTTCTATAGAAAACTCTGTATCAACAGAAAATTTAAACTAATAAGTGTTGATGTGACAGACCCCGGTACATCAACGTTAGTAGGGGCGAACAGTACATCAGTAGCTTTAAGAATTATGCTTAAACTCGGGTGGGAACCTGGACAGACATTAGGTAGACATAATAATGGTATACGTAAACCAATCATAGCTAAGGGACAATATTGTAAATCAGGGTTAGGCTCAGGATTAAATAAAAATAATTCAACAGATTTCAAGTATAAAATCATACAAACATTAAAAAATCAATCGGAAATAGATAATGAGTCATTAGTGCAAACCGAAGCAGTCTATTCATTATTTGACGAGGAAGATAATATTACCGCGGATAAATTAGAAATAATTAAATCTGAGATTGAAGTGATAGTATTTGGTAAACGAGTCATATGTTTAGTCGATACAGGGAGTGACATAACCTGTATTTCAGAATCATTTTGGGAATCTTTAAAATCATTAACTGGGAACAAATTAGACATGTTACCTGTTAAGCCGATTCAGATACGTGGAGCAGTAGGACAAAAGAGTGCTAAAATACAACAAATGGTTTTATTGCCTGTAAGATTTGGGGTAATTGATTTAGAGATTAGATTTTTTATAGTACCAAAATTAGTTCATTCAATGATATTAGGATTTGACTGGCTTATGGCAAATAATGTTAATATTAAATTACAAGAGCCATCCATAGGGTTAGTTATCGAACATAGAGATCAACGAGTATTAATTCCGTTTATTAAATATAATTTTGAGGAAAGGAGAATTTGTGATATTACAAAGGTAGATAATAGTTTTGATTTCAATAAATATTTACAAGAAATAAAGACGGGTACACCTCTTAAAGGAACTCAATTAAATAAATTAAAACAGATTCTAATTAAATATAGCGAAATATTTGTTAAAAGGTTAGGTAGAGCTAATTGTTATCAACATATTATCAAAATGATGGACCATAGTCCAATAATTAAACGGTCTTATCCCGTTCCGTACGCATATAGACAAAAAATGGAAGAAAAATTAGCCGAAATGGTCGATATGGGAATAATATTTAGAGGTTCAACACCGTATTGTAGTCCGTTAACTTACACTTTAAAAACTGATGGTTCAATTAGAGTTCTACTAGATGCACGTGAAATCAACAAATACATGATAGCTGAGTCGGAAGCACCTCCGATGCAAATAGATGTTTTAAATTCATTTCATGGGGTTAATTATATTAGTATAATAGATTTGAATAATGCATATTTTCAAATTGCCATTTCTGAGGATAGTAAAAAGTATACCGGGTTCACATTTAATGGAAAATCTTATATGTACAATGTTTTACCACAAGGACTTAAGACTTCAGTAGGTAGTTTCAGTAGAGCTATGGACTTAATATTAGGGCCTGAAGTTAGACATTTTTGCGTGAATTATCTAGATGACCTTGCTATCTTAACTCAAGGAACGTTAAATGAACATTTAGAACATATCGATATAATACTAAACAAATTAAAGTCAGCGGGGTTAACATGTAATCTTGAAAAATGTAAATTCATATGTAAAGAAGTTAAAATGTTAGGACATATTATTTCTACCGAGGGAATTAAAACTGACCCAGAGAAAATAGAGTCAATTAAGAATTTCCCAGTTCCCAAGAAAATAAAACATTTAAGAGCATTTTTAGGACTTTGTAATTATTATAGGCGGTTCATTCCTGATTATAATAGTATAATTCAACCTTTATGCCAATTATTAAAAAAAAGTAAAGGATGGACATGGACTTCAGAAGCACAAGTAGCCTTTGAAAAATTGAAAAATAGTTTTTTAAGGACAATAATGTTGCATCATCCGGATATGTCTAAACCTTTTTATTTACAAACAGATAGTTCGGGAGTAGGTCTTGCGGGGGTTTTATTTCAGTACGATGAACAAGGAGAAATGAAAATATTAGGCTATTGTAGCAGATCTCTTAGGGGCGCCGAATTAAGATGGACTGTTACTGAACAAGAGTTTTGGGCTATAATCTATTGTTTAAGGAAGTTTGAAACCTATTTGAGGGGCGCAAAGCTTATAATTAGAACTGATCACAAAGCATTGACGGTTGTTAGGACATGGAAATTGTATAATAGTCGAATAATTAGGTGGATATTGGTTCTTGAACAATTCGATTATAGTATCGAACATATAAAAGGTAGAGATAATGTCGCTGTTGATGTGTTATCTAGGTTCCCACCTGATTCATCAATGATACAAGAAGATAGAATCTATTGTCCTGAAATACATTATATGGAAATTAAAAAGAATAAAACATTAATAACAAACTTAAAAAATATATCTAGTTTTCAATCTAACGATAATGAAGTACAGTTGATAATGGATATTATAAATAATATTAGTAATAATCATAGTGGTAGAATAAATAATATTGCTAAGCGCTGTTATATCAAGAATGGAGTGTTATATTTTAAAGTTGATTCAGATAAACATGTAATTTATTTACCCTCCCAGTTACGAGAGGAAGTAATTTCTCAAATTCATAAAGAAATGGGACATCAAGGGGTTTTTAAGGTACTCAAATATCTTAAGGATAGATTCTATTTTCCTAATATGCATAGAACAGTTAAAGTATTATTAAAGACTTGTCATCTCTGTCAAGTTTCTAAAAGTGATAATATAAAATATGTAGGCAAATGTAAATCTATTGTGACAGAAGAAATAGGTGACTTAGTTATGGCAGACTTATATGGACCATTGCCGAAAGGACGGTTTGGTTCTGCTTATATATTTGTAATTCAGGATTCATTTAGTAAATTTGTTAAATTATATGATTTGTCTAAAGCCACTTCTCGTTCAGTTATTACAAAGTTAAAACAATTTGTTAAAATAATTAAGCCTAAAGTAATTATGACTGATAATGGTAGTCAATTTTCATCTGAAAGTTGGAAACAAACTTTAAAAGATATGGGTATAAAACCTATATTTACAACTGTAAGAAATCCTCGACCTAATACGACAGAGAGGGTTAACAGAGAACTAGGACGTTTATTTCGAACATATTGCCATAAAAATCATAAAAGTTGGGTAACGATATTAAATAAAATCGAAACATTATATAACAACACATTTCATGAAAGTACGGGATTTACTCCTAATGAAATATTATATGGATTGAGTAATGACATGTCATTTGATAGTTGTTTGCCTCAATTAAATAAGTCTAGAGATATTAATCAAATTAGAATTCAAGTTAGGAAAAATTTAAAAGATAACAGTATTAAACGACAAACTAAATTTAATAGGTCCCATCGCTTAATTGAGTTTCAGATTGGAGATTATGTAAAGATTCGTAAGGTAAATAAGTCAGAGGCTCAAAAGAAACTTATAAGAAAGTTTCAATTGCTGTATGAAGGACCTTATGTAGTTAGTGCGATTCCATTTGCAAATGTTTACACATTAATGGACCCTATAACTAAAGAAATTAGAGGAAACTTTAATACAATACATTTAAATAGATATTATCAATAATAAATTGATCACGATCAATTATAGATGTTATCAATGTTTAACTGTTGATACAAACATTAGAATTAATAATGTAGAATTGAAAAGGATAGATTTTAAACTAGAATATCAATAAACTTTATCGAAGATTTATTATATTTCACAATAATTTAATGTCGAAACTATAGATGATTTTATAAAATGAATTGCACTTAAATAAGTTAGATATATAAGTAAAAGATTAGGTTATTAAGATAGTAATTAAATGATTAAAATAGATAGTAATAAGTTAGATAAGTGTAATTGTAATTAGGTTTAGTTATGAATAAAAATAAAAATTAAGGTAAAGATGGGTCAGGGAAATGACTCAACTAATTTTATTGGAGCGCTTAAAAGTTCTCACATAATTATATAACAATTTAATTTTCAATTGACTATTAAGTCATATATTAATTTTTTTTCCATCATTACTTAACCTATTAAGCGCTAGCTTAATAGAAATAACAATTTAATTTTCAACTGACTATTAAGTCATATATAAATTTTTTTCCATTAATTCTTAACCTATTAAGCGCTAGCTTAATAGAAATAACAATTTAATTTTCAACTGACTACTAAGTCATATATAAATTTTCTTTCTTTCATCAAATACTTATTAAGCGCTAGCTTAATAAAAATAGTTGGTGGGGAGTAGGGCGGTCATTTCTTCACAAAAGTAACTGAACATTTTCAGTTATATTCCATCTAAATTAAATTGTAAAAATATAGGTCAGACCTTAAAGTTTGACTGTTTGCAGTACAAGTTGTCCAAGTACTGCGATATACTAAACAACATATTACCAATTCATATTAGTATTAGATATGAAATGTGCAACTGTATTCAAATATTTTAATTTATTCATTCTGAAAGGAAACGGATACGATTCCATACATTCTTGGGCCGGAATGCAATGTAAAATATAACGTAATGAAATAGTACCAATTAATGTATTTACGCTTATTGATTCCTTGCTGAAATTCTGTACATTTTGGCTATTTAAGAGCGGAGTTAGTAGACGTTTTGTAAAATTGAGGTTATGTTACAATGTCTATGGAAAATCACTAAGTTCCTGAAGCACTAAAGGTTATCATATTATATCATTACAAATATCAATCACTTGAAACCATAAATAAATATCAGGAATGGACTCAGGATGCATCTGAATACACTGAAAACATTAAACAATTATAAACATGATTACATGAAACAAGTGACAGTGACGGGACCATGACGGGGCACACAGTTTCAATATCAGTCAGCTGTCAAAGCTGTTATTAAAAATAATTATGATTTAATTTTAATCGATACGAAATCGATAATAATTTGGGTTTATCAGATATTAATTTTTATTTTCGATATTAATGTAACTTTATTTAAATACACTTTATTGTTTATAACTTCAATTGTGTATCTGAATACTTTGAGTTTATTAACTAGTGCAAATTTTTTTTAAAATTCTATAATCGATTATAGTTAAATCGATATGATTTATTTTCAATCGATACGAAATCGATAATAATTTGGGTTTATCAGATATTAAATTTTATTTTCGATATTAATGTAACTTTATTTAAATACACTTTATTGTTTATAACTTCAATTGTGTATCTGAATACTTTGAGTTAATTAACTAGTGCAAATTTTTTTAAATTCTATAATCGATTATAGTTAAATCGATACCCAATTAATTTGACGAAAACTATCTTTTTCATTTTTCTCAGCTTCCAGATTCAGAATTGAGCTGATATTTTATATTTTATAAAAAAAAAAATATATATATATATGACCAATTTTTAAAACCATATCTGTACTTAATACATTTTAGCCTAAAAGTCCCCATCTCCTCTGAAATAAGATGAACTGCACTCTGTTAAGTTGTATATTTAACATTGAGAGCCGGATTTTATATTTTAAAAACAATATGTGTATTGTTATAAGATAAAATTGAGCCTAGATGTAGGAATTCAAATCAAATTGGATTTATGTGAGTGTGAGAGTGGGTGAAGGAGCTGGAATGGTTGGTTGAAATTGATTATTTTGATTTTAACCATTGAATATAACGCTGGTGGTGTGATTGATGAGAGGTTGGATGGTTGGGAGAAGAGTATGTTTCTATGTGCTGTTGATTGAGGCTGAATGTAAGGATTCATGAGTGTCCTTTCAGTTGAGAGGTGGCGTGATACAGAATTGTGTTATTTGGTTACGTTGTTGTGATTAATTAATAATTACGATAAACTACATTATATAATTAAGGGGCGATTGTAACGTAACACGTAAACACAGTTCAGTTTTAAGTTATTGGTGCCATAAATTTTAGTTATACTTAAGATTACAAACGCATAAATTGAAATGTGAGTTGACATATAAACATAAAACAGTCAACTCAATGAACGAAAATGGTTCAAATCCATTAGGGACTCAAATTTTAAGTTGTACTTGAATAGAAATTTATTGGCTGGGAACTCAAACAGTTTTTAGCTAGTTGTTAAAATATTAGAGTTATAAATTTTATATTCGAGACAGGCTTAAAATTTTGTGTTGACAGATTCGATAAAACGATGATAAGGGAACGTTCTAAGGGCCAGTTTCCACTGATTGATATAATCGCGATTAGTTCGGCGTAAAGTCGGTTTACGCATTTAACAAAGTTTAGAGCTGGAAATTGCATTTCACTAACATAAACTAAACGCAGTTAGAGAATAACGGCTGAACCGATTGCACTAATTCTTCTTTTTGTGTTCCTTGAAGTATGAGGATGTTTGTTACGGAGAGGAATTTTAAAGGGATTGCCTGGAAAAGTCTTAAAACAGCACTTTGCTATGTTCTCATACGGATAATTCGTAATAATAATTAAACGAAAGCCAAGATTAGAATCGAATTATAAATTCGATTAAGCAAAGCATAGCTTTATTAAACAGTGGAACCCGGGCCTAAGGGTTCTAGACTCGGGTAAGCATGTGAGTGGGTTTTTTTTGTTGGACTCACATTACGCCAGGGTTGCCATCGCAAGATTTTCAATTACCGTGTTTCGGAATAAAAACTACAAAATTGACGTGTATTTACTTTACATTAACACGTAAGGTTAAAAATGACAATGATCGGTTAAATAATTTCCCTTTCGAAATCGGTTGAATAATACATTATTCTCCACAACCGTCATACAAATTTATCGTAACTAACAATTTTTTTCTTCAGCTTTATTCAATGTGTATTTGTTTTTCCCTTTTATTGTTTATCTTTTATTGTGTTTTGTTTAATTGATTTACGCAATTTCCTTTGGATCGGATAAAAGTGCTTACAGCCAGTAAAGTTCAAATTATTGAGGAAGTAATAACTTTATTCCTTGTTTTTTGAAATAATTTTATTCCTTGGTTTTGTGTTGCACTATAATGACTTATAAACTATCGATTAAATTATTGGGAAGAAACAATTCCGTACCCGGCGTGAAGAACTTGATAAGTCCAAAATGGCAATTTTACAGGGGAGCAATTTTAAAGTTTGACATTTTCTCCAAACTCTATTTTCATCTTAAACTCATCTTTATAGCTTGATTTATGGATAATTTTATGAGATCTATCGAATTATTTTACGTATTCTTGTAAAATCTGCTTAGTTTGTAAGGTATTAGACTTATCAACATACGTTTCGGAGACTTATCAAACGTTCCGGAGACTTGTCAACTTATTCCCCATACATTGGTGTTCAAAGCTGTGAAAACACTCTTTAATTTAATTCCTAAAAATCAGTTTTTTAGTGTATTTGAAATGTCTAAATTGATTTAAGAGTAATTTTAGATGGTTTTTCAAATATGGCTATGCATTTATTTCTAATTATCTTATTATTCATTATAATTGACTTATCAACATGTTCACCGATGACATATCAACTTATTCACTATAGAATTGGGTATCAATAATACACATTTACTATATCAACTAACTGCATCAAATCCATTAAATCTTTTTTTCTTTTCTGCACTGATTGACCATTGTCAATCAGTGCTGAGTAGATATCTGAGTCAATTTAAAAGAATGTACAGTAATCTTTCCTCTTTTCTTAATACTGACAGATTAAAAAGGAGTTTCACGATTAAGGTTGTGTTTGAATAGTATTTTTTCGATTCTGTACTTATTATATTACGTTTCAGCCTGTAATATCCCACTGCTGGGCAATGGCCTCATTCCCCATTTAGGAGAAGGATCAGAGCTTAATCCACCACGCTGCTCCAATGCGGGTTGGTGGATATATTCCCTACTATGAGTAACCATCGCTATCAGGTTTCCATGATAACAACCGAGACCGACGGCTTAACGTGCTCTCCGAGGTACAGTGGGGAGACCCACATGGACTGCACAACACTGAGACCACGGCAAATATCTGTATGGCCAATACATATGTTTGTCATGTGCGGAGATCGAACCCACAATCGCCAACGCAACAGCCACAAACCAGTGTTGTGACCGTTGAGCAAACGCATTCCTTATTATATTGTAACAATTTAATAGGTTTCCAGAGGAAAGCAAGAGAAAAAGGCCCTTTTTTAGTTCTTAACTCAGCGTCATAGCCACAACCTTAAATGGTTTCTGAAATTTACATGTACCAACTGAATCCAAACTTTTAAATGGTTTATTGTCATCTAGGTCTCTCCGGAAGTCGAAATTCATGTTTAAAGAAATTTGAATTTGGGACATAAGCCTTGTGGTTTGATTTTCTTCAGACTTTACTGACGACTTATAAAATTATTCACGCTGTGCACGAATAGGTATCCGTATGATTTACTGTATTTACCAAGCTAAAAAAGTATAAATTGACATATCAAGGTACGTTCGTTTTAGCGGTAGTTGAATATAAGTAGATAAAACGATATATTCATTTGTTAACGTAGTAGTGTGTTAATAGTCGCTTTGATATCTTGTTTTGTCAATTTAGGTACGCTAGGTCGGTTTTTAGTATAAGTTGATATAAGGATATATTACGATATTATATTTTTTTTGTGACTCATCGGGTAAATATCTCGTTTTGTAAAATAAAACAGTAAAATATGGACAATTTCATAAACTTTCACAGACAATATCTTTAAAAATAACGTAGATATCGATGTGTAAATTTTTTTCCTACAAAACCAATGCCGTAGGAACCCATTGCGCCGATAAAAAAAAAATCACGTAAGTGGAGTTATCAAGTTCTTCACGCCGGGTACGGAATTATACATGGGATTGCCGTATTTTTTTTGAACACAGCAATGTACCGCGGGGATCACCGAATTTCCGTAAAACACGGGAATTGCTGTGAGTATGGTATCACTGCAGAGCGCATTGGTGGACGTGTTAGGGTGGGGGAAAAACAGACGCGAGATTTCAATATATACGATGGGCAGTCAATTTCAGAGGCAGTCAGTTTGACATTCAAATTTGAATTCGGAGTTCGAAGCGGTAGGCCTCCGCGGCCGCCGCGGCCTCTTGGCCGGCGAAGCTATGGAACTTCTGACTTAGATTAAAGATAGAAATACCTAAAAAGTATTTTTTAGATCTGATTCAGGGATTTCATTAGCGTAAGCTGGCCGAGTGGCTATGTAACTTCAGTGTAGATCGCGAATTAGTTTTAATTTAATTTTACTGATTATTATTAAGTGCAATTCTTTATTATAGAATCTTAATTTGTAATCCGCTAAATAAATTCAGTGAAAGACCTGTGATGAAGCGCTCCTGATTGGTTCGAATGCATTAATTTTTTTTATTTTTTTTTGTTTGCATGTGTGTTTTTCTGCATGTTGTGGATCTGTTACTAATTTTTATAACTTTTACGGAGATTTTTAATAAAAGATATTTAATGAATTATTAGTTAGGTTTACGTCGAAACTATTAATTATTGATTAATTATTGAAAGGAATTATTATCTAGGTTTACATTGATATTAACTATTGATTATTTACTGAATGAAATTATTATGAAAAGGTTACATTGATATTATTAATTATCAATTGATTATTGAATAAAATATATCTAATGAATTAAGATATCTAATGAATTATTAGTTAGGTTTACGTCGAAACTATTAATTATTGATTAATTATTGAAAGGAATTATTATCTAGGTTTACATTGATATTAACTATTGATTAATTACTGAATGAAATTATTATGAAAAGGTTACATTGATAATATTAATTATTGATTGATTAATGAATGGAATTATTATGAAATAAGCCTTATGACCATAATTATATTGAATTTAACTAATAAAATAAAATCTAACTTAAGTACATAACCACAATATGATGTTGTTAGAATAAAATGAAATTACATCCGTTATACTTTAAAGTACATATATAAATTGAATGAATCTTGGTTAAAACTATCATATTAGATATTAAGGGTTAAATAGATTTTCGTTAGGGTGTATTTAAATAATGAAATGAGATTTTACTATGTCATTACTTTGGAAGTAAATAGAGTGGTGAATAATTCTAGGAAAATATGACCTATAAACAAACTAAGGATTAGTTGTCGTATTTTATTGAATATTCTCTACATATAAATATGCTTCTATTGTATGTATATGTATATATGTATATATATATATATATGTGTGTATTTGACTTCATTTTGACATTACACAAACTTTGTAGTTCAAACATTAATTTAAGAAATTGTAGATCTTAAATATATGTTGGAGCGAGGTAACACAGGTGGTTTGTAGTCTTGAATGAGTTCAAGGATACTTTTAGCTCTTGAATACATTCTAAGATGAGGTAATTACACACTGAACTATGACATTACACAACTATTGTAGTTTTGAACATTGATCTAAGAACTTATGTTCTTAAATAAGTGTCAAAACGAGGTATCTGGTAGACTGGAGTGTCTCAATTTCACGATGACTTTCATTGAACTATATAAACTATGTTAAGGTGAATCCATAAATGTTTGTATTCGCCAGTGTTTTATTATAGGTTTCCCCTATAAGGCAAGGCCTGTCTAAGCCACAGTTCTTCGCGTCATCGATGCTAGGTAGTTCCTAATCTAGGTCTATCTAGTAAAGAAAGTTGCGAGTACTTCCTACCAACCTCTGCGTTTGTATTTGCCTAACTGAACTATGTTCTTGGTAAATACTATACGTACGTTTGCTTATCTTTGATAAGAATTCCTCATCTTTGATGAGAGACATTGGACAAACTCTACCAAACACCTAGTGTATGGTAGTTGTTTGAACTGCAACAAGGGTTAGTAATTTATATTTGGACAGTGGTATGAAGTTCTATTTTAGACTAATAGAGAAACATATTCACTTTTCCAATTAATTTATTGCTAATTTTTGTGGACAGTCTCTGTTGAGTCCTAAGGCGGATTTACTGAGATTTAAGCCAAGCCTTAATCAAGTCCTCTTGTGTTTTTCAAACATACAAACATTGATGGATCATAAAACCTATTAAATATACATTCTCTCTTCATTGTGAAAATGAGATACTCTCAGAGATTCTGATTGAGTAAATGAATATGTTATATTTTAATTGTTTTATTTATCTCTCGACACTACTATGTCCTTTGATAAATCCATTCAGTTCCTAAGAGAGCCTGATATATTCAAATGTTTAACAACTTAATTACTGGTTCAATGTTTCAATTGAACAACCTATTCTGGTTAATGAATGCTGTTTCATTGAATGCTGTGAGTCATGCAAGGACAAACCTACACAATACACCTACTCTACATGTTGGTCTTAAACCTTTAATTATTCTTATTTTCCTTATAGGACACTCGAAAGGTTGCGCTGTCGCCAGTCGCTAGTCGCCGACGACCCATCTCACAATGGTGGCGAGGCTTGACAATATAGCTGACTATAGACCCGTAACTCAGTAGGTCTTTCCTATGGGAAATTACACTACACAATCCAATTGTGGCAAAAGTGTTAGGTTTCGTGATCGAATTTCAAAGTAGTGGTGTGACCGAAGTTCCCGTATGGGCTAGTAAGCACACAATGAAAAGATCAGTAGACACGATCTCCTTTTGTTCACGTGGAACACATCTTAATACCATGTCTGATTACAGCTTGGTAATTACATCAACTCTAGTAATTCACTGGCTATGTCTATATGACGTCCCAAGGGATTACTCAAATACAGTCATTGCATGATTGTGCTGCAACGGTATGAAGCAAGCATTTGTTAGACAGGATATATTTCCGTCTAACTACTGTAGAAAATTGGGACCTCTCATTTCCTACCTGCTACCTTTCTTTTGATTTGATAGCACCAACGTTGTGCCTAATTTAATTTAGAGCCTTCAGCACGGTGTGGATTGGATTGGGGTCGGAGGGGAATGGTGGTTGCGACCCCCCGGGTTCAGTTGAACCCGGCCTTTTAATTCCCTAATGCCTATAAACCCTATCCTAACAGAATGACACATACAAACAAACACTACACATTATTTTTCACAATTATCTGAGATAATTTATCAACTGAATAAATTATTTCAAGATAATTAATAACTATATAATATGTATTTAATCATTATTTCATTTACTTTTATCTATTTCATTTGTTTAGAGTTACTAGAGTCTATCTATTATATCAGGTTTGAACTAAAAATACATGTGTAAGAAACTTAGACACTATTCAATTCATCAATGTCATTATAGAATATCCTATATATATAATTATTTAACTTTATTTCTATTTTAGCTATCTAGATTCACTAAAAATATTAGCAATTATAATTTACACATTCTTAAGGAGACGTCAGATATTTAGTTAAACAGTAGGTGATAGTTATTTCTAAATAAATAAGTCTATTACTATTTATTCTTAACGGTTCTAATTTACTAAATTTTATTAATTCCTAATTAATTTACTAATAAGGTGTTATAAAGCTTAATATCTTTCTTTCCTTTTAATAGTATTCCAGGAGTTAGTTATCTATAGCATTTTTATCACTGGTAAGTGTAAATATCTTTCAATTAAATTTTAGGATAAATTAATTTCAGGAATTTAATGTCATTATGCAGAGATATTAATTAAAATTAATGGCTAGGTAGGATATTAGTTAGAGTTATGTAGAAATCAAGGCTTCTAATAACATATACTATGTCTTTCCTTCGGCATACCATAAAAAGAACTGAAGTTACTCTGAAACAAAAATCAAACACAACGTAGAGTCCTTCATTATACTAGACGATCACAATTATAAGGCCAAAGATAATTGATATCCTCTTAAGCTTAATATTAGCTTGTAATGCCACTACCATGATAGTGTTACAAATTGGTCTTCGTGACCAGGATGTTATAAATTTATATATGTTGGGGTCTTTCTCATCACACCCCATAATATAATCGTCTCAATGGTGCCGTGACCAGGATGTTATAAATTTATATATGTTGGGGTCTTTCTCATCACACCCCATAGCATAGTATATCGTTACAAAATGGTGCCGTGACCAGGATGTTATAAATTTATATATGGTGGGGTCTTTCTCATCACACCCCATAGCATAGTATATCGTTACAAAATGGTGCCGTGACCAGGATATGATAATGGGTCTTAGGTCATCCATAGGAGATCATTACAACCAGAAGTATCGCAAGCGCGTTGCCGACTACCCTCAATCCCCCCCCCCCCCCAGGAGCTCTGGTCACCTTACTCACCAACAGAAACACAATACTCATTGAAAGCAGTATTATTTAGCTGTGGTCTTCTGTAAGGTCGAGCTACTACCCCAGTCGGGCTGCTCCATATTTTTGAGCAGGAAATTTCCTGTTGTGCCCTACCTCAGTTAAAATTCTAAATTCTAAACCTAAGCTAAGTTTTATTGGTATCAAAACCGCAAAAACAATCTAGACTATTCAAAAGCAGATAATATAGAATAATAAATTACTGTTAGATTGATTTAATGAGTTGTGTGTTTTCTCAACTCATGTTGTTCACGTCGTTTTTGGCGTGAACTTGGGGGAGGCCTCTGTTCAGCAGTAGACTGCGATAGGCTGAAGTGGTGAGTGATTTATTGCGGGAGGACACATCACGAAATTCGTGCTCAAAATTTGAAGCAGCCCGACTGGGAAAGCACCGCAATCTTAGAGAAGGTCGCAGCTAGATATCTGCTTTCAAGTAGTGTTGTGTTCCCGTGCAAGGTGTTCAGAGCTGGAGATAGGGTCAGTAAAGCGCTGGCGATGCTCTTGGTATCGTAGGTGGTATAAGCTACGGTACCCGCATTATATGCTTGTTTGTCACCTTTGTAGTAAAAGAAAAAATTGTGTTTTTAAATCATCTTTAATCTAAGTTATCAACGTTGTTTTTGGTTCACATTGGTATCTAAACCAAAAGTAATCTTGTCTATTCAGAAAAACCGATATACCTAATAATGAAAAGCTGCTAAATCGCCTTTCATAACTAATATATTAAATAAGCATTAATAAACTAAACTGACACTGGTAACCTTCATCCCACCTCTCACCTTAAACTAATTAAAAGTGTTTATGCTTGCATAATCCGCCAACCCGCATTGGAGCAGCGTGGTGGATTGAGCTCCGATCCTTGTCCTACATGAGGAAGAGGCCTATGCCCAACAGTGGGATATTACAGGCCGAATCTTATGCTTGCATCCTTGGAATTCTAGCTGTGTTCAATGCACTATATATATATGTACCTATGATTTTTTTAAACTTACAGTTATGAAGTCGAAGCATTACCTACATAGTATTAAGTATTTTAAATACTTAGATAAGTAGAGTAGGTACCTATACTATTATTTCATTTCATCATATAAAATCCGGAAAAGTTGTTTCTTTATAATATTTGTAGTCTACTTTCTTTATTAATTAATTTGTATTATAAACTGTCTTAAGTTATTTTATTTATTTATTTAACAAGTTATCATACGTACAAAACTTACATACTTAGTTTTGTCATGGAGACTCACGTATAATGGGTGTGTGCTTATCCCTATAAGAGATTTCTTCCAGCACACCCCAAGTTATTGGTAAAAACATCGATAACAGATTAATAATAATAACGCTCAAGATTTCGATTACAATTTTTTTCAGTAAACTCCGATATTGTACGGTATACGCTTGGTCGCCTATTTCAATTTGAGCTAAATATTTACGTTAATTTTAACTTTTTGCAGATAAAATGGCGCACTGAAAACCCACACGCGTAATAAATCGTTGCTAGTTGTAAATCGGTATCGCTTTTCTAGGAATCGATTCTTTTTTTTTTTTAATTATCATCAGGCATTCGACAAGCACAAGTATTTGCGTTGTAGTCTTAATATTTCTAGTAATTTGTAATCATAAAAAGTAATAAACTAGATTTAAAGTCCTCTTTGTTATGCTATATGTTTACGCGTAAAATTATTTAATACTAGTGGTCGCCCAGAGGTCGAAATTCGACCATAATTAAAAAATTTAATTCAAGAATTTGAAATTTGAAACCAAATAATTATGAAAATAAAGAACCTTTTAAAAAAATTCAACTTGACTACAGATTTTGACAATCAACAAATAGTATAATATGCGTGTGCGAGTGCTGTAGTGTGTGTAATGCTTTTTTTATTAATGTAGTGTATACTTTATGTATAATTTTAAGAAAATATTACCATTCTGCATTCCTTCTCTATAAAAATTAAAAACTATAAGTGTGTGAAATTTCATACTCATCCGTATGCGCAATTACCGTAAAAAAGGGGTACAAAGTTTTTGCTTCACGTATAAATATATAGATTAAAGTAATACCTGTCACAATTTAAAGACATAAAACAGTATAGACAATTATCAAAAAATCAATAACAATATTAATTAAGGTGTATCGCAAATTCGCAATGTCTACCGTAGTAATTTGATTACATTTAGACCGTCGATGTTTGGTATTTACTGGGTTCTTATAAGAATTAGTTCAAAGAACTAAATAATACTAAATGAGTCTATTTATCCATTGTAGGTATATTATGTACCTACTACGTAATATGCCAAAACGTCGGTCGCGTCGTAATAGCGTATCGAAAAGTATATTATGTACAAAGTATTTCTTTTATATGCTAAACCAGCGTCATCGCATCTCAAATTCACAACGCATTGTGCTTTTTATTGCAAAAATCTAGCGCCGAAAATTCAAGCCTAGAGGAGCATGTTCGACAAAACGTTTATGTAATAATAAATAATAATATAAACAACTAGCAAACCCGGCGAACTCTGTTTCGCCACCAGATGGCTTCGTTTTATGTAACATTTCGTTTGGTGATTAAAAGATGAAGAAAAATTTTAAAAAGATTTTCCTGCTTTTCTGTTGAAATTTTTCCTGAATTTTCTTTGCTATAAACCTCACGGAGCCCGAGACCTTTCCAACGAATGCAAAACCGTGGAAAGCGGTTCGTGCGTTCTGGAGTTATAGCGTCAGGAAGGAAAACCCGACTTATTTTTATATAGTAGAATATTGTAAAACTAATGACTTATGTAGTATTACACAATATTGAGTATAAAAAATATTTACTTTAATTTAATTAAGTATAGACTTAGAATCTAGTTATAAATACGAATAAGAACTTTGACTGCACATAATATGGAATTAAACAATAAGTTATCTCTGCATAATACTTATACTTAAAACAATTCCCTGTCGCGTCCATCTGCATGGGCGTACCCAGGTTCTGGGCCAGGGGGGGGCAAATAAAATTTTATAAGCACCTAGTCAAATAAATAAGCATATTAAATTAAGATAGGTAATGTTTTATTTAAATACTTTAATTATTTCTCACTCTAATAATTAAAGAAAGATAATGATAGGAAAAATAAATTACGGCGATCTGAGGTTGGGAAGTGGTAGGGAGGGGGTATTTAAGTACCCTTAAAACGGTTTATCTCGATTTCCGGCTAAACGATAAGTTCATTGGCAAAGTTGTAGGTACTAAAAAGATCCACAACTTTTGTATTTATATTTTTTTTCACATAACCTCAAAATTCATGTGAAAATTTAAAAAAAAAAACAAGTTTTTGGTCTAAATCTCTTACAAAATTCTTTTTTTTTTACAAAATTTGGCGATAACTTACCTTTTTATGTTCCAAACACGCTGTAATTTTATTGATGTAAAATATTTATTTTTTTACCTTATTTTGACCTCAATATCGAAAAAGCACCCTCACTTTCAATCGAAAATTCTCACGTCAAAATATCAGGTTTTTAAAAAAATTGGGTGGCGTTTTTGTTCGTTGAAATCTCTACTTTCTCATGGTGTAAAAAATATACATTACTATCGTAAATTATGTTTTCAGAAAATGCAAAGAAATGCTCAGAAAATGAAAAGAATATTTAATAAGACATCTAATATATTTTGACAAAGTTATAGAATTTGGGCATGACGACAGTATCAAAAAATCGTCAATTTAATGATTTCAGGGGAACACTCATGTTAAAAAAATTCAAAATACTGGTTTAGTTTTATGTAAAATAATAAGATTATTGTGATTTTCAATAAAATAAAACATCAAAATACTGCAATCGGCCATTTTGAATGAAACACAAATTACAGCGCAGACGTCACAACATAACATAATACGTCAGGCGCGCTCCAAAGAGTAAAGTAAAAAGTAAGGCCCAGATTATTTTGTGACATCAAGCCGACGCCATGACACCTGCAGCCGTTTTGCCGCTCTCATTGAAAACATATTAGAAAAATAGTTTTAATCTTCCTTAATCTTAAGTTTATTACCGAAATATACGTATTTTCGTAAATAGTAAATGTGTAGCCACATTACGGAAGAGGTTTTGAAAATCTTTCGTCATGCCCATTAGGTATATACGTAGATTTATTGCTATTTTAAGATAACTTATGTACCTGAGTGACCTGCGGAAAATTTTTGACCATCAAAAGCTATTAGGTAGGGATCCCTAGTACATTTTATTCACCTGATCAGTATCAAGTTACTGATCAGGTGAAAAAAATGTACTAGGGATCCCTACCTATATTTCATAGAGAAGTGGAAAAGGGGCTAGGAGGGTCTGGGCCTTACTATCTGTTATTTCTTTGCATTTTCTGAAAACCTTCAGAAAATAGAGACTTCAACGAACAAAAAGCTTACCAACTTTTTAAAAAAAACTGATATTTTGACGTGAACATTTTCGATAGAAAATGAGGGTACTTTTTCGATATTGTGGTCAAAATAAGGTGAAAAAATAAATATTTTAAATCAAAAAATTACAGTGTATTTGGGACGTAAAAAGGCAAGTTTTCACCAAATTTCGTAAAAAAATTCTCTAAAAGAAAAAAGGTTACGAGGTCATCAAGTTGATGACCTCGTAAGGTCATCAAAAATTAAATTTTTTTCTGATTTTTTTTTGCTTTTAGTTATTTAATATCTATATAATTTGATGGTAATATTGTCCTCCAAATTGCGTGGTACGTTATCCCGGTCCTACGCTCACTGCTGCTCTACCTCCTGCTATCTCTGTTAGCTACCACAATCGAGAGTTTTCGAAGAGGAATTTTTTGTTCACCTCATCAAAATGTAGCCACTCCCAAAAAATTAGCTTGTTACTGATCAGGTGAAAAAAATGTACTAGGGATCCCTACCTATATTTCATAGAGAAGTGGAAAAGGGGCTAGGAGGGTCTGGGCCTTACTATCTGTTATTTCTTTGCATTTTCTGAAAACCTTCAGAAAATAGAGACTTCAACGAACAAAAAGCTTACCAACTTTTTAAAAAAAACTGATATTTTGACGTGAACATTTTCGATAGAAAATGAGGGTACTTTTTCGATATTGTGGTCAAAATAAGGTGAAAAAATAAATATTTTAAATCAAAAAATTACAGTGTATTTGGGACGTAAAAAGGCAAGTTTTCACCAAATTTCGTAAAAAAATTCTCTAAAAGAAAAAAATAAAAAACCAAAAACTTGATTTTTTAGTTTTTCACATGAATTTTGAGGCTATGCGAAAAAAGTGTAGATACAAAAGTAGTAGATCTTTTTATTTGCTACAACTTTGCCATTGAACTTTTTTCCATAGGATTGTAGTTTAGCCGGGAATCGAGATAAACCGTTTTTTATCCTTTTTGTAATTTAGGAGCTATAATTTTAATTAATTGTCTGAGCAAGGGGTAACAATGAAATAGTAAACGCTGGTGAATGGTCTTAGCCGAACCTCGCCTCTAATGAAGATGATAACGAATCTAAATAGGGCACGTATAACGAGCGACGAAAATATTCGCTAAGGGAAGCAGCTGGTTGATTTGCCCTATGTTGTTGACGGCTTGCTGTTCTAGGTAAACGCTGCTCAAGGTTCAAAGCCGTAGCAATTTCTTCAGCTGATTTTATTAAATCTCCACTCCCTTCTTCCGCAGAATGCCTGTGTTCTGCAACTGCAGTGGTTTGTATATGTTCTGCACATCTTATTACGTCCAGCATTTTAGACTGTAATATGTTTGCGACTGGTGGTCGGTGGTGGAATTCACGTATTATAGGTACTGGATTGAAACTAAGAACCTTTATCGACAACAGTAGATAGTTAGTAGGGAGGTTAACGAAATCCAGGGGGGGGCAGCTGCCCCTCCCTGCCCCCCCCCTGCGTACGCCCATGTCCATCTGTTTGATTTAAATGTACTTACCTATATCTTAAAAGTTGTCGTCAAATAAAAACGAATGCGCGCGAAAAAACGAGGGCACCGATGACAGGTGTTACGTCCGCCTGACGGCGGGGTAACAATAAAAAACACAATTAAAAGTTACAATGTATATTGTAAAAATTAATTAATAAAAAAAAATCACAATTACAATATAAAAAATAATAATCAATTAATTGACTCTCAGGGAGTAGGTCCTAAGCAACAGGAAAATTCTCTTTTGGCACTTTGTACAATTAACCGACGTGCACTGGGGACTTATCTTATTACGGTCCGATCCGGTGACGCGTGGCACGGTTACGGCTGTCCGATGCCGTCGGAAACTCGGAATGTGTAGCGGGTCCCGGTGACCTTGTAGAAGGACCCTCAGCTGTAGACAGTGGCCGCTGACGCCGCCTTACGGTGAAGCGCAAGGTCGGACTTCGTCCCGTTGAATGATGTGCAGGCGTCGGTAGTGAACCCGCAGGGTGCAATACGGAGATTACGTCAACCCGCAGGATGAACTGTAGTAATCAACCCGTAGGGTGAAATGATGAAGCCAACCCGCAGGGTGAACCCCCAGTTTCCTGGAACGCGTCGAGTGAACACTTGAAGCGCGAAAGATCCGATCCCCAGGCACTAGGTGAAACTAGGAATGGGCGTCGGCATCTTTCGCGAAGCAATTAAAAAAATATAACAATGGAGTGGTGAACGATAAACGGTTGAAATATAAAAATAAAAAAAATAAATTATTTAAATAAAATTACCCAACCCAGAATCGAACCCCAACTATTGATGCGCGGACGTTCACCATTCCATTACACAAAATAATAAAAAAAAATTAAATTAACAAAAGCAAATGAAGCAATAATTTTTATAATTTTAAATTGCAGGTACATCGAAAATTCTCGATAAAGAATTTTAAGAAAAAACAAGCTAATTGTTGTGCGTTAAATTAAATATGCAATTTGCTTCGAAAACTAACTAATTAAAGTTATATGGTAATGCAAGCGTTTTAATTACATTAATAAGATATTATTTATCAAAGTTATTTAATATCATAACCTTGTACAGCCTAGTATAAAAATTCACGGTGGCAATTTTTATCGATAAGAAAGACAGAAAGTATATTAGAGGGAATTTTAACAAAGTAAATAATTTAGAATAATTAGTTTTTATTAATATACAACCAAGCCACCGATATAAAAACACACGCGTGGAATACCAAATGGGAATTAATTATCGCGGAGAACCGAGAAATATATTTAAAACTCACTGCAATGACTAAATCAAGAAAAGGTTAAATTATTTAACAATTACAAGTTATTCATTGTCACATTTCGTACATCGATAAATCACTATTAAGAAATATATATAGCTATAGCAGATCAAAGCAAATCAAAGCAAAGAATCACTTTTAGTATAATAAACGAAATAAGCCAGACACGAAAATTAATTAACTACGTGAACCTATCGAAATTAATTATATTAAACTTACCAAGGGGGTTTAGAGATGAGACACGTAAACTGCACTTCACAGAAAATTTACAAACACTATCTTACTTTAACTAGTTGTTACTGGCGTCGAAAAGAAATAATTTCGTTCGGCAGAAATGCTTTATATATACTCCGCGGGGAAAAGGTTTGCCCACTCAGACTTCCAGATCTTTCGAATGCACAATTGCACGATTAGTTTGCACGAAATGCCGTTTCCGGCGTGCGTCCCTCACCATATATGGTATCGAAAATAGGGTTTTATGACTTTCGATTGCACGATTGCACAATTGCACAAAATGCCGTTTCCGGCGTGCGTCCATTACCAATCTGGCATTGAATACAGGGTTCAGTGCTGACACTAGTCAACGCGCGCGGACTCCGTTTGACAATAACAACTAATTATGCGATTTGTCCGTATGTAAAGTGATGTTTTAATTAAGAAAAATGGTTTTAATTAAATTTTAAGATATTTTCGGTTCTAATAAAAATATAATTATAATTTAATAAGTATTATACTTGTTACAACGTAACAATACCCCCTCTCCCAGAGAAAGGATTTTACGTAGTAAAATCCGCTGCGGTAAACGCTAAACAAAGATCAAACCGCCCAGCCACTGTCTCACATTCATACTTCCCTTACAAATACCAAACACGCAACCTAGCATACGACCTGTCAAATTGTCTGAGGAAATTCATAATCCACAGACTACCATACAAACTAGAGTACAACCCTATTAACGGATTGGACTCAAGAACAGCACTGCCTGACAAAACAAAACGTCTAAGAGAAAGAATACTGCAACGTGAAACAATAATACGAATCGGCCCTGATTATTACGCTGGTCTTTGATGAATTTGTTACTGTCACGACCCGCTGTAACGAGAAACTTTAGTGTAGGCTTATTTAGAGAGTCACTATCCGCTCTAATGAAAAAATTAGTGTAGGCTTATTTAAAGAGTCACTATCCGCTCTATACGCGCAGAACGCAAACAACAAAGCGCTCAAACCAAAAAATTAGTGTAGGCTTATTTAAAGAGTCACTATCCGCTCTAACAAGAAAATTAGTGTAGGCTTATTTAAAGAGTCACTATCCGCTCTAACAAGAAAATTAGTGTAGGCTTATTTAAAGAGTCACTACCCGCTCTATACGCGCAAAAACGCAAAACAACAAAACCAAGACCCATACAAAAGGTCGCAACGCGCCATAAATGCGCAAAAACAAAATAATAAAAAAAAAACACAACAAACTCCCAACTAAACGTCAATATTCGTGTAGGCTTAATTAAATTCATCAAAGACAACGCATACAGAGACCGACCGCAATTTTTTTTAATTTACAATTATAGACAATGTAAAGAGAAAAGAAAACAAAAATTTTTTAAACTAATATTTTGAAGCATTACATATCAAAGAAAACAAGAATCGAACCGTTACGGTGACAACTATTATAAAAATACGAAGAATTGATTAAAGCAAAACTAATAAAACGAAACGATATTGTGAGCATGTCTAGACTTTAGCAAAATTTAATTTTAATTAAAAAACATTAATAAATTTTCATTTGGAGGTTTTTCTATTCTTTTTAAACGGACTTTAATGTGTTTAATTAAAGCGCGATTACGTTCTAAAATATTTAAGTCAGCTATCAATTCGCTAGAAGTTACGTTAATTCCTTTCATGTCAAAGCACGAGTTAAAAATTGCGTCCGCAGGGTATTCCGAAAACATTTTATTTATTTGTAACCTAAAGAACTCAACCCTATCCTTAAGTCCTAAACCGCGAATGGCTACGTCATACGTGAGCTCCGGTTTTATTAAATGTAAACATTTAATGGTACGGTCCATTTTCAAACAGAATTATAAAAAAAAAAAAAAAAAAATTGACTAAGTTCAAAAAATTTTTTTAATTATTAACGCCTAAAATTAAAGTTGAAATGTCCTAATTTGCTTTGGAACAGCTATACAAAAGTTAAATTCAAAAAAGACAATAAATTTAAATGAAGTGAATCATTTTAAAATAATACGCAACGAAATGTGACACAATAGTGGCAATGTTTAAAAAAAATATATTAAGAAACGACGTAAAATAATGTACGTAACCGCTATTATCTTTTTCAGAGTATACTAAAATAAAATTACAAAACAATAAAAATAAATGCAATAAATGCACCTACAAAAAAATAAAAGCAATAAATGCATACAAAAAAAAAAATTAATGCAAAAATGCACTAATAAAATAAAATAAACCTCTGAAAAGAAATATTAATTACGCACAAACACAAATGCAAAATACAAAAGTTAAAAAAAAAAATGTAAATGCATAAATTTTAGAATGCAATGTTGTTATAAAAAAAAATTTCCACACAAAAATGTTGTAGAATAAAAAAAAAATCGATTATGCCCACTGTGAAGTCCACGCGTATGCTTCGGTAATCTAAGATAATATTCGATTACCAGAAGTTAAGATCGCTACCCGTTCCTCTTAAGGAGAAACGAGTGCGTATGTTGTGGGTAATCTGAGATGGTAGTCGATTACCCGGCGGAACCAGAAGTCAAAGATCGGCTACCCGTCCCTCTTAAGGAGAAACGAGCGGTGGTACTGCCCCGTTCAGCCTCGTCCGCAAAAGGCCTTCCACCGTTGTAAAAAAAAAAAAATACCGACACCACAAAAGTACCAAAAGAAAAAAAATCCTGTGCTTTGCCTTTTA
The DNA here is from genome assembly GCA_905220545.2 of Melitaea athalia. Taxonomy (NCBI): domain Eukaryota; kingdom Metazoa; phylum Arthropoda; class Insecta; order Lepidoptera; family Nymphalidae; genus Melitaea; species Melitaea athalia. The sequence continues at coordinate 20,197,872 of HG992190.1, forward strand.
AACTGGGCGCCACTTGTTACGTCCGCCTGACGGCGGGGTAACAATAAAAAACACAATTAAAAGTTACAATGTATATTGTAAAAATTAATTAATAAAAAAAAATCACAATTACAATATAAAAAATAATAATCAATTAATTGACTCTCAGGGAGTAGGTCCTAAGCAACAGGAAAATTCTCTTTTGGCACTTTGTACAATTAACCGACGTGCACTGGGGACTTATCTTATTACGGTCCGATCCGGTGACGCGTGGCACGGTTACGGCTGTCCGATGCCGTCGGAAACTCGGAATGTGTAGCGGGTCCCGGTGACCTTGTAGAAGGACCCTCAGCTGTAGACAGTGGCCGCTGACGCCGCCTTACGGTGAAGCGCAAGGTCGGACTTCGTCCCGTTGAATGATGTGCAGGCGTCGGTAGTGAACCCGCAGGGTGCAATACGGAGATTACGTCAACCCGCAGGATGAACTGTAGTAATCAACCCGTAGGGTGAAATGATGAAGCCAACCCGCAGGGTGAACCCCCAGTTTCCTGGAACGCGTCGAGTGAACACTTGAAGCGCGAAAGATCCGATCCCCAGGCACTAGGTGAAACTAGGAATGGGCGTCGGCATCTTTCGCGAAGCAATTAAAAAAATATAACAATGGAGTGGTGAACGATAAACGGTTGAAATATAAAAATAAAAAAAATAAATTATTTAAATAAAATTACCCAACCCAGAATCGAACCCCAACTATTGATGCGCGGACGTTCACCATTCCATTACACAAAATAATAAAAAAAAATTAAATTAACAAAAGCAAATGAAGCAATAATTTTTATAATTTTAAATTGCAGGTACATCGAAAATTCTCGATAAAGAATTTTAAGAAAAAACAAGCTAATTGTTGTACGTTAAATTAAATATGCAATTTGCTTCGAAAACTAACTAATTAAAGTTATATGGTAATGCAAGCGTTTTAATTACATTAATAAGATATTATTTATCAAAGTTATTTAATATCATAACCTTGTACAGCCTAGTATAAAAATTCACGGTGGCAATTTTTATCGATAAGAAAGACAGAAAGTATATTAGAGGGAATTTTAACAAAGTAAATAATTTAGAATAATTAGTTTTTATTAATATACAACCAAGCCACCGATATAAAAACACACGCGTGGAATACCAAATGGGAATTAATTATCGCGGAGAACCGAGAAATATATTTAAAACTCACTGCAATGACTAAATCAAGAAAAGGTTAAATTATTTAACAATTACAAGTTATTCATTGTCACATTTCGTACATCGATAAATCACTATTAAGAAATATATATAGCTATAGCAGATCAAAGCAAATCAAAGCAAAGAATCACTTTTAGTATAATAAACGAAATAAGCCAGACACGAAAATTAATTAACTACGTGAACCTATCGAAATTAATTATATTAAACTTACCAAGGGGGTTTAGAGATGAGACACGTAAACTGCACTTCACAGAAAATTTACAAACACTATCTTACTTTAACTAGTTGTTACTGGCGTCGAAAAGAAATAATTTCGTTCGGCAGAAATGCTTTATATATACTCCGCGGGGAAAAGGTTTGCCCACTCAGACTTCCAGATCTTTCGAATGCACAATTGCACGATTAGTTTGCACGAAATGCCGTTTCCGGCGTGCGTCCCTCACCATATATGGTATCGAAAATAGGGTTTTATGACTTTCGATTGCACGATTGCACAATTGCACAAAATGCCGTTTCCGGCGTGCGTCCATTACCAATCTGGCATTGAATACAGGGTTCAGTGCTGACACTAGTCAACGCGCGCGGACTCCGTTTGACAATAACAACTAATTATGCGATTTGTCCGTATGTAAAGTGATGTTTTAATTAAGAAAAATGGTTTTAATTAAATTTTAAGATATTTTCGGTTCTAATAAAAATATAATTATAATTTAATAAGTATTATACTTGTTACAACGTAACACAGGACTCGTTTGAAGCGACAACCCCGCGCCACGCTTCTCCCTGTTGCTAGGGCCATTACATACAACCCGTGCGAAGCTGGGGAGGGTCGCTAGTTCACAAATAAATATGAATATACCCAATTTGCTTATGTAATATGTACTGTAATTGAAATATTTTCATGTGTTTCAATAGTTTTAGAAATAATAATTATAAAACCCGTTTTTATTTTTTATAGTTTGGCGGTAAAAAATATTTTAATTATATTTTACTTCGATTAAAGAGTTTAATAGGAATATATACCGAGAATAAATAAAATGGAAGTAGTAACTATAAACATAAATTGTTTGAAAAAAAAACCGTCGAGTGCATCGGGCTTCGTAACCCATAGAGCCATATTATTGCCCTTTTTAATCGCTATAACTTCTAGTACGAGGGGCTCCTTACATTGAAAAAAAAGTAGACTTGAATTTAACAATGTAAGGTGCAATTGAAGCTAAATTGATGATGTTTTATTTATACAGATAAAGAGGGAAAGAAGTGCTTTAGATAGAATTTAGTATTTTCTTGAGTTAAGATAAAGTACCTACTTATAAAAAACTTACAACTTTGGGATTGTTAGATTGTAAATGTAGCACCTCATTTTAAGTAGGTATAGTTGTTTAAATATACGGTGACATAAATTTTTACAACTAAAATACACAAATATCTGTATTTGAATAAGTACTAAGTAAATTTATATTTTTAAAACCACAATAAATTAAAATGTTTATTTGTTTTTCAGACCGCCCGACTACACAAAAGGCATTTTCCAAACACTTGGGTTTAAAGAATTTCATGAGTACTTAATGCTGCCACCCAATAAAAAAGATAGTGAAGAAGGCAAAAAACTGTTAAAAGAAAGTATAGAAAATATGAAAATGGCCACAAGGAGATACGCCCGGAGACAGAACAAAATGGTGAAAAGCAGATTCTTAAACCATCATACCAGACAGGTAATAAAGCTTTTTAACTGCCTTACGCCATCTAGCGATGAATAGGTAAAGTAATTGTTAGAATAATATTAATGAGGTGACAGCGCCATCTATTATTGAATAGTTAGTTAAATACATGTTAAAAATAAACTATAGATGTCCTTACTAATTGTTTTGTTTCAGATACCTCCAATTTTTGAGCTTAACACTACAAATCTGTCACAATGGGATAATGAAGTTAAAGAAAAAGCAATAAATATAGTAAAAAGTTTTATTACGAATTCACCATGCCAATATGAACATTTAAAATCAAATGTTAGTAATGAAAAAAGTAATTTAAATGCTCACTCAAGTAACTATTGTAAGGATTGTGAAAGGCTCATCATTGGAGATAAGGAATTTACAATACATTTAAATTCTCAGAAACATATGAGAGTTTTAAAGGCCAAGAAGCGATTAGCCAAAACTGCTGAAATGAAAAAAGATGAAGACGCTAAGAAAACTGAATGAATATGTACCATTAAAATAATGTAGACGTAGGTTTGTTTTATTTTAATTATATACATGTTTAATTTTATTTATTGAGAAAAATAAATAATAAAACACTTTTAACTAAACAGAAATATTTTATTTTACCTACTATATACAAAACAATAATTATGTTATTGTCTCTACTTCGTCATTCTTCTTTTTAGGTGCTCTGTTATCATAATTTTCGACCTCTGTATATATTTTTATTATTTCATTATAAGCTTCACAAAATCTACTAAATTCTTCATTGGCTATCTGGAAAGGTGTTGTGATTGGGTCAATTTCTGCCATTTTGTACATCTTTAATGTCATTTCTTCACGGACTTCCTTGGGAAATAAAGTTTGAGCTCCACGAATAGAATATTTTTGTCTCATGGAAAACACTTGTCGAACAACATTCTCGACAAGCTTGAGGCAACTTTATTATTGGTTCTTTCATTGGAGTCAGGGTGACTACACCAACATCTACGTCTGGTTTTGGAACAAATGCAGAACCAGGAATATCAAACTTATACTTTATATTACACCAATTCTGACACATTATGGATAGTCTACACCTTTGCTTATTCATTATTGGAGCAACCATTCTTTCTGCAACTTCCTTTTGAAAAATTAACGTCATCCGAGCCCTGCCTAGAGTTTATGGCCCTTCTCTCTTTGAAATCATTTCTAGCCATCGTATTATTAAAATTGTTTATACACTGAATGGTAAATTACCTATTAAGTTGATTGGTGGAGGTGAATCTGTCCACTCGTGTTTAGTATATTCCGGAATAAACTGAGCTATAGCTGTTTTTAAAATATCACGTAATACGCTTGAATATTTTTGAACACGCTCACGATTTTCTGTTCAATAATTTTCACGTAATCCAGCTCAGCCTGCTTTAACACTGGATCTTGTCCATTGCTATTAACTTTAGGATTGTAATTAGAGTCGACCATTATGAAAAGCTAAATATTTTTATTCTAATTTCTAAGTTCTAACCTCAATTTCAGTCAGCATCACAGAGTACAATAACTATACGGGAAGTCATTAGTCAAAGTCATACAGTATCACAGATTCACAGGTCAGCATATACTTAGATTAGAACAGATAATAAAGTTAAATTATTTAGTATTCAGATTATCACAGATAATTTCATTATACGTAGGTAATAATAAAAATGAATTGGACCGAATCACCGAAATATTTAATCTTTTAATATTATAGTTTTACTTTTTCCTGCAATAATAGGGCAAAAGCTCTACGCCATACAGCCTACGACAAAATATTTTTACTCTAGCTACCGTAAAATGGAGTGAATAGGGACAAATCTGAACTTCTTATACAAAATTAAAGCATTTTTTTGCGGATATATTGCTTTATGATGATCGAAATGATTGAGTCTTTATGGTATCTTGGTCATAAAATATAAAACTATGCAATTACGTACAATCTGGCTAACTTTGGCCCACTTTGCACACAAAAAATGACACCAAACTTTAAATTAATACTTTACTCAGAAAAATACACTTTTTATAGTGGCTTTAAGTAACCTACTTTTAGAAAATGTAATCGTGTGCTTATCATTTTAGAAAAATAGTTGCAAAAAATCCGATAAACCATTGGGCCAAAGTTACACTGCGAGTTGGGCTTGGATTGGCCCAGGTCCCAATAACAGGCTGTTTTTGCCTATTTTATGTAATTTAAAGTGTATAGCGAACACTATCCTGCATTTTTGCTATGAGAAACACAGCTGAGAGCCACAAACAATAATTTTGGATACCTACGTTTTTAATTTTTATTAATAAAATGGGTAAATAAAATGGTACCATAGAAAAATCAATACAGCTATTTATTTTGGTTGGTAATTAGGAACCTGACTTGCCATAAAGCTTAATACATGAAGAAAGCATTAAAATAAATAAAATTGTACTTAATCCTACACACGATGAGATCAAACTTTGAAAAATTAGTCACCCCATACACACGATGAGATCAAACTTTGAAAAATTAGTCACCCCATTTCATGGCCAGAAAGTCATCTTCTATGACAAAATAGCCTGACTGTTGTGGATCATCCGTTTGGTTGCTTGTTTTTTTCTTCTCTTTGCTTTACTGTTTTTGGAACCAATAGGCCACCCCCATTTCTTAGTAGAAGTTTTAGGTTTGTTCTTAGATTGTTCCCGTTGCACGATATGCTTTTGAATTTCTTCTACTGACACACTTTTCCCGGCTACAATAGGAATCTGGAACTTTTGAATTTGCTTGACGCCCAAGTCATTGTTTCGTAATAAGTCATTTATATATCTTTTAAAACTTTCTACAACACTCTCTCGTATATGACTACGGCAACCCAATAGACGTATTGGAGTCAGGAAGTCAGGGAGTTTGTTTAATGGTACATTGACATCACAAGGATACAATCCAGTTGCTTTCAAGCCTGCTCTTATGTTTGGTCCCGGAGTATCAGCTCCTAAATCCACTTTGGATTTTTTTAATAATGCAATAAAGATGTTATTTGGCAGCGCAGCTGCAATTTTTCCGCGTCTCTTGTTTCTCCAGTCACTTAAAACAGATCGCTATTTGTTTTTTAAGGAACTAAAGTAAGCAACATCAAGAGGCTGCAATAAATGAGTTAAGTTTTAGTATAACTAATGAACAATAATGAAAATCGCGGTAACTTAAGCCCGGGCCAAAGTTACCCTAATTCACCGGTAATAATTTACCTGTTCGATTTTTATAGCAATATAATTTAAATAAGCTGACTAACTTCGTAAATTTTAAATGAAATCAAAGATAGGCACACATTAGTTAATTCAAAATAACACTTACCTCAGTAAGTATTCAAACAGCAACACAGCAGACAACTTTTTGGCGCTTTCTTAACAAAGCGCGAAGTTCAAACAACAGAGAAAACCGACTAACGTCTAAACAATAACAGATGTCAATTGTTTGGTGGAATTTGAGCTTTAACGAAGATACATTTAACTCGTTGTTTACAAAAGTTGTTTAAAAAAAATAAAGTTAAAGCGAAAAAAAAATGTTAACACGCAACTAAAATTTTGGGCCAATGTTATATTGAAGGCTTAAGTTACCCAGATTGATGGTAGCATTTCAATTTATGAAAAAAACGTTAAAATATAAGCATTCTTTATTCACCCGGAAATTGGGGTTAATAGGGACGAAAATAGGGTCAATAGAGAAATTCACCAGGGCTGGCTCTTGTGTAATATATAACAATTTCTAGCTACCTATTTAATTTGTTTTATCTAATTAATTTATGTACTAAGTAAACCACTAACTCTTGCATTTTAGTATGATACTAGTAAATGTAAATGATTAGTAATGCAATACCTAAAATATAGTCACTGAAATAAAATGCCCTTATGTCTTCCATGTTTTATTTTTATTGAAAAATCGTAATGAACGAACCTTTTGTAAAGTATTATTGAAGTATTTAAACATTTAAAAATCAACAAACTTATAATATATCGATTTATTATAAAATAGCTTTAAAATAATCGTTTAAATGCTCAGTGACAACCCTACATAGCTGTACCTATTCATACATAAGTCGTCCCTATTGATCTCAGTTTTATCCCGTTTAACCCCGCTTTCGTTGCTATTCATACCTGAGACGTCCCCATTCACCCCAAAAACAACAGATTTATCATGTAGGGTATTCTACGATAACCCCCCTACCCCAGCCTATAAAAGTATATTTTTTGTAATAATAAAAATACTGACCGATGTATTTTAATTAGCTCTATCCAAAAACATCGCCAGCTTAAACTGCTCCACCTTATATTTCTAATGAAAAATCAATAAAGATTTGGGAAAAAAGAAAATTAACTTAATTTTGATACAGCCATATCTTTTTAAATAAACAATATTTCAAACTGCTCCAAACTGCTCCAAACTGCTCTACATCCATATAATACTGCTCCATAGTAATTTTTATCGGCTCCGCTATAGTATACTTATTTGTTTATTAATCACATAATATAAATAAAGGTATCAACAATATTACAATATTTTACTGTTCTACTTTTCACAAACATATAAATATAAATATATAATATAAATATATATATATATATAAATGTAAGGATTATTAAATTTATTTAATAGATCTCAGTAGTAACTTGATAATTTTTTTTCTAATATTAATTGCAAATACTTAGTTCAGTCAAGTTCATATTCGAATAAAATGCGAGTGCAATTATTTAATTTTTCAAATTATTAATGAAATAAAATTTTTTGAAACCACACATCATGTTTTTAAAACAAAACTATGAGGACACGAACGCATGAATTCTTGAACTTAATTTAAACTTTATCCCGGCAATACGGCAATGAATGAGATCCGCGCCTGCGCGCTACCCGCTTCAGTCAGCTCATTTATGACAAAATGAATTTTACTTATTTTACAGTTAACTATAGCGGAGCCGATAAAAATTACTATGGAGCAGTATTATATGGATGTAGAGTCAGTGCGTAAATTGCATTTTCCCCATCTTTAAAAAAAAAAAAAAAAGGTTAGGTTATGTTAGGTTAGGTTAGGTTAGGTTAGGTTAGGTTAGGTTGGGGTGCATGTCGGTCACCTCCTCGTGGTGCACCCTGGGCAACGGGACGGGCAGCAGTATCGCAGTCGCGGTACTGCTGCTCGTCGCGGCTAACGACTGACTCGCGGGGTGCGCTCTGGGTATTGGGCCTTGAGCGCACTGGAGTGCCGGGGCCTTTGGGTCGCGCTCCAGGAGGCGCGAAAGCGCATGGGGTGTCGGGGCCTTTGGGTCACGCCCCGGAGGGGGAGGCGCGAAAGCGCGTTGGAGTGCCGGGGCCGTTGGGTCGCGCTCCATGGGTGTGCGGGCCTCTGGCCGGGGGCGGGGTTTCAACCGTCCTTCGGCTTGGAGGTCGTGCAGGGTGGCACGTAAGGTGCAGACGGTGGGGGTGTGGCGCTGAGACGGCGCGGAGTTGTGGGGGCTGGTCTACCACTCGCATGGTGCAGGCGAGTGATAGGGGTTTGGGCACCACCCCTGTGGACCAAAACCTGCATAGGTGAGTGCGCTCCGGGTATTGGACCTGTGAGCGCACTGGAGTGCCGGGGCCTTTGGGTCGCGCTCCGGGAGGCGCGAAAGCGCATGGGGTGCCGGGGCCTTTGGGTCGCGCCCCGGGGGGAGGCGCGAAAGCGCGTTGGAGTGCCGGGGCCGTTGGGTCGCGCTCCATGGGTGTGCGGGCCTCTGAGTCAGCCCTGAACTGCCGGGGGCGGGTCTTCAAGCCTGTCTCTTGGCGCGGAGGGGTCGGTTTAGCGGTTCGAGAGAGGTAAGGCTGCGCTCCGGGTACTTCTCTGTTAATATCAGAGTGGACCTGTGAGCACCCTGGGGGGAAAGGGCGGGTGGGCTTGCTCGCCCGCCTCCTGGCGCGAAAGCGCATGGCGACTGGGTTGCGCTGTGCGCCCTGCAGATTGCGGGGCTGCAAGGTGTGGTTCAGTGGCGGAGGACGGGCTGGACCTCACGGTCGCCCGGACTCAGGTGGTGGGGCAGTTCCCGGACCTCGTCTCCTTCTGTCCAGCTGGAGGATTGACTTGGGAAGGTCGAGCGTCCCTTCCGACGGGGCCGAAAGGCCATCACCGGGAGCGTCATGGTAGTCTGCGTAAGCGTTCCTGTGGCGTTCCCCAAAAGGTGCCGGCGGATAAAAGATGCGGGTTTTTAGTGGGTAGTCCGGCATTGCAGTACCGCCGGGAGCCCCACACTCCCGCTGCCCACGGGCGGCGGGGTCAGTGCGTAAATTGCATTTTCCCCATCTTTAAAAAAAAAAAAAAAAAAAAAGGTTAGGTTAGGTTAGGTTAGGTTAGGTTAGGTTAGGTTAGGTTAGGTTAGGTTAGGTTAGGTTAGGTTAGGTTTTTTTTTTTTTTTTTTTTTTTTTTTTTTTTTTTTTTTTTTTTTTTTTTTTTTTTTTTTTTTTTTTTTTTTTTTTTTTTTTTTTTTTTTTTTTTTTTGTTTTTTTTTTTTTTTGTTAAATCTAAACCCCCGGATTATAATTATTCCGAGTCTGTGTTTTCTACTCTTTCATACTAGTTCTCGCTTTCATGCCTCTCGTACTTCCATTCTGCATACTTGTTCTTTCATTCATCCATCACCTTTCGCAGATCAGGGTGGGTTCCCAAACTAACCATGTCTAAGCTACTTATCATACATTTTACTTTATTTAAATTCACGTAAAGGAAACGACAGTTTTGTGTTTTATTTTTCAGTTTTACAATATTTTCTTTCCCTTAATACTATTGTCTTATGAATAATTACTATGCTTCTAGTTCTGCCTTACAATATACAATTTTTATTTGAATTTTTGTGTTTATTTACATTTAAATTTTGAACACTCTATGCAATATACACTTTTACATAAATAATCTGTAGCTTTAAACAAGTGCAAGGAAACAACTCTTCTTATATTTATTTTTCAGTTAACATTTTCTTTATAATTTTATTTCTCATTTGGTGATATTCAATATCGCCAAGAAAATGCTTGTTTATTTATACATTTTGGATGATTATGTCTTTATTCTTAGGTCCAATAGGTACTGCGATTTACAAGTTACTTAATTTTCAATTGACTGGTTTGGACTATTGACAATTTTGTTTTTCTCATTCCTTAAAGCTATTCTTTAATTAGTACTCGTTTTTTAACAAAATTACTTACTATAATTATGTCTTAATCTATGTACCATAACAGTTTCTAAACTTAATTTAGTTTGGAGCCTTGTTTAACTATTTACATACTTCTTATCCTAAACTATCACTATCTTATGCTACTACCTTATATACAATTATATAATTGTAACATATTTGCTCGCCATTTGTTAATTACCATTGTCCATATTGTTTTGCATTTTATGATAGGACAAGAAGCATGCTCCATCTTCCATGAGTCGCTTCCGTGAACCCTTTCATACGTCCCTATTGCATATTTCAGAGGACGCGCGCTATTACCCTCTTGTTCTACAGGAACTTTGTTCTGCAACAAGCTATCAAGTTTCTTCCAGATACAGAGTCCCTGCAGACTGTCTCGCGCACTCTGTGCCAGGGCTGGGGAGACTTCTCTTTGATATACCACTGTGTCCGCCAGCACGCCCTTAGCAATACGCAACGGACGATCGCGCCAGCTCATCCCACCTCCTTCTAACCGGGCAGGAATCGCTGAAGGCATTGTGCCCGACCTCGTCGAGCTTCGCCTTCCGGCAATTCCTGCATGAAGGCGGAACTTGCGCCGCGAAGTCCGTGCATTCCGCCTTGAGGTGCGGGCCGCCACAGTGGCTGCACGCGTCCGCCGACTCCGTACAAAACTTCCGGCTATGGCCGTAAGCAAGGCACCGCGAACACTGGACCAGCGGGGACTGGTCCTCGGCCTTTACCCTCTGGAGGTCAATATGCACGTGCCCCGCGCTTGTGATCCGTGTCCAGAGGGTCGGTGATGTTTCCAGCACCACATGAGCCGTGTGCGGGTTCCTCGCCTTACGGCGATAGCGCACTTTCACCCTGCAGGTCTCCTGGTCGAGGCCGTCAAAGAGATGTCGGTTCTGGTTCTTCAGGGCCTTAAGTATGTCTTCATCGGTGTTATCCGAGATGACGCCCCGAAGAACCAGAAGCGGGTCCCTATTCTGGACTTCCTCCACCAGAAGATCTTTCCCTTTCGCTTCCGGTTAGGTTAGGTTAGGTTAGGTTAGGTTAGGTTAGGTTAGGTTAGGTTAGGTTAGGTTAGGTTAGGTTAGGTTAGGTTAGGTTAGGTTAGGTTAGGTTAGGTTAGGTTAGGTTAGGTTAGGTTAGGTTAGGTTAGGTTAGGTTAGGTTAGGTTAGGTTAGGTTAGGTTAGGTTAGGTTAGGTTAGGTTAGGTTAGGTTAGGTTAGGTTAGGTTAGGTTAGGTTAGGTTAGGTTAGGTTAGGTTAGGTTAGGTTAGGTTAGGTTAGGTTAGGTTTTTTTTTTTTTTTT
>HG992191.1:0-40000 GCA_905220545.2 Melitaea athalia
GAAAAGCACCCCCGGCCCTGCGGCTAACCCTCCAACTGCTACGAGATTCGTCGAGGCCACTCTCCCCACCACCAGGCCAGCCCTCGTGGTGGCCTTCAGGAGCAAACCCAACAACAACAACCCACAAGAAATCGTTACAGCGTTCAAAGAAGCTGCATGTTTTAAAACACGAAAATATAATCCGGCTAGGGTGGTCCCAGTCAAAGATAAGTTAAGGGTCGAGTTCGACACTGAAAAGGAGCGAGACGACGTACTAGAACTCATAAACTCCAACTCGCACTCCAAGGTTAAGGCGGAGGTCGCCAACAGGCTTAAGCCCATGGTGATCCTCAAGGGCATCTCAAAAGATGTCGCTGATGAGGAGCTCGTGAGCACCATCCTAATGCAGAACCCCGAACTCGGTAAGTTTGCACACAACAACACTAACAAACACTTAGAATTAAAATTTAAAAGGAACAACCGCAATGACGCGCTCTATAACGCGGTTCTAATGACCACTCCTGACGCCTTCCGTGCCTTAATCGCCATGGGTAGGGTTCGCGTCGACATTCAAAGGGTTCATGTGGAGGAGCACTCCCCGTTCCTCCAATGTCGCAAATGCCTGCAGTTCGGCCACACTCTCAAAAACTGTAAAAACCCCTCCACACGCTGCGCACACTGCGCGGAGGAGGGGCATCTCGCACACGACTGCACATCCAAGGGCTCATCACCAAAATGTTTTAACTGCGACCGTCACAACACCAGATTTCCCGACAATAAGCACCCTACTCAACATACATCCACCTCTCACACGTGCCCTATCGTAAGGGCGATGCGAAACAAGACCAGCAATAACATCGATTATGGATCTGCACAGTAAAATCAATTTTATCCAAATCAATCTCAATAGATCGAATAACTCGCTTCACGAGTTTTTAAATTTTTTTATCAATAGCACACACTCCATCGCCCTTGTGTCTGAGCCGTACATAGGCAAAAGGAACGAGGTCAAGCTCCAACACGGATACGCGCTTAACGTCTATCAGTTCCCTGACAATAGCTCCCCTGTCAGGGCCTGCATAATTACTAAGCCATTCATCAAACTTCTAGGCATCCCTGAATACTCTTCTCCTAACCTATGTGTGGCTCGGACACAGATAGGTCACACACAACTACACATACTTTCAATCTACATCGAACCCAGAACCGACGAACACAACACACTAGCACTCGCCGAACACTTTCTCCAACAGAACACCCACACACAATGCATTCTGGGAGGCGACCTTAACGGCTGGAACCCCTTATGGGGAAGCAACCGCCCCAACCCACGCGGAGAGAGGGTAGAGGAGCTGATACACGCATATGGCCTTTACGTATGTAATACCGGCTCTACTCCCACCTTCGAAGCCACCACGAATGGACGCACGCGTTCATCTATCATTGACATAACACTAGCAACCTATCCTACTCACAACAACATTACTCACTGGAAGGTGAACCTTGACGCCTGCCCGACATCACAACATAACGCAGTAGAATACACTCTAACTCTCAATCACTCTCACCCATCCAACATCACCAAACAACATAACAACACATCCACCTTCCTATACAATAGTCATAAAGCACGTTGGTCTAAATTCAAAAGCACGCTTGCAACACTCATGACCAACACATCTATACTAGACACCCAGGTCAACGCGCTCAGTCGTGAAGGCCTGGAACTCCTTATCACTCAAGTCATCAGAGTCATTCACACCGCCTGCGAGGAGTCGATGCCCATCAGGGCTCCCAATTCCAAGTCTAAGCCTCCTTGGTGGTCCGAGTCCCTGGAGTCCCGGAAACGGGAGGTCATCGGTCTACACCGTGCGCTACATGCTGCCAAGAGAGACGGCATGCCTACCGACTCTCTTGCCAGCCAGCTGCAGGTTCTAAAGGATACATACGCCAGTGAACTCAGGAAAGAATCCACGTCCAAGTTTAGGGAATTCTGCGAGCTCCAGACTAAGGAGAACGTATGGTCCCTCACCAACAGGCTCTTAAAGGAATCGGGCCCACGACGTCCGCCCTCCACCCTAAAAATCAACGACAGATACACCACTGACGAAGAAGATACAGCCAGAGCTTTACTGAATAACTTCTACCCTGATGATACACCAGACACTGATCCTCGACATCATGAGCTACGAGCTTCCTCTCACACCTTCCCCGACTCCGGACCCGACCTCCCCTTCACTAATCACGAGATACTAGAGATCCTCGATAACATGAGCCCCAAAAAGGCTCCGGGACTCGACCATCTCACCTCTGATATCTGTAAACAATTTACCTTGCACTATCCCAGCCTCGTTACAGACATCATGAACCGCTGCCTCACCCTACAATACTTCCCCAGACAGTGGAAGGAAGCCTATGTAAAAATCATCCCCAAACCCGGCAAGACTGACTACACCGACCTCAACTCTTACAGACCCATAGGACTCTTGCCTGTATTCGGAAAAGTCCTCGAAAAGCTCTTTGTCCAGCGGCTGACTTTCGCTGCTATGAAGACGGACAAACTGAGCGAGAGGCAATTCGGATTCAGGCCACTGACTAGTACTACGACTGCCCTTAAGGCGGCTATTGACCACATTCAAAAGACCAAATCTGACAAACTCCTAACCCTCGCCGTTTCCCTGGACATCAAGGCTGCGTTTGACAACGCCTGGTGGCCATCCCTTCTAAACCGACTCCGACTCATAGGCTGTCCTTCCAACACTTACGGACTCTTACTGAACTACATTACAGACCGCACTGTTACCTTAGACTATGCTGGCGCTCGCGTCTCCAAAGAAATGACCAAGGGCTGTATTCAGGGCTCGACCTGCGGCCCCATTCTGTGGAACGTCATCCTTGACGAGCTCCTGGAACTCGAACTACCCGCTGGGTGTCGAGTACAGGCGTTCGCGGACGACGTTCTGCTCATTGTGGCCGCCAAGGATCTGGCTGGCTTGCAGGCTACTACCAATCAGGCATTACACGATATCGTGAGCTGGGGACAGGGAGTCAAACTCACATTTAGCCCCAATAAAACACAGGCCATCGCTTTTAGCGATAAGGCTAAACACGCACAGATCAACATTAACTCTCATACACTACACTTCCAAGATGACATCAAGCTCCTTGGTGTCATCTTGGATAGCAAATTACGCTTTCACAAACACATCATCCACACAATTAAAAAAGCCACTGCTCTCTTTCACAAACTGACCTTATACTGTAAACCCACATGGGGGGCCCATCCGGAGAACGTCCGCACCATTTACCTCCAGGTAATCCAGCCCATAGTCACCTACGCTGCTGGTGTCTGGGGGCATGTCGCTGGGAAGAAATACGTCTCCAGGCTGCTCCTGAGCATGCAGCGGCGCTTTGCACTCAAAGTCATTAAAGGCTTTCGTACGGTGTCTACTGTCGCTGCATTGGCTCTGGCGCGGCTTACCCCCCTAGACCTCAAGATAAAGGAGGTCAGAGAAATAGAACTTGCCCGACTTACAGGAATCTGTCAATCTCTTCCTAGCGACATCACTCTTGAAAAACACACCCCACCTCACCGTCTCCTCCATCCCGCCCAAAGGATAACATTCTCTCCCCAATACTTCTACTCCGGCACCGAACTGTCTGAACACCTCTCTTCTCTTCCCAGCCCCATCCCTACCATCTTTACTGATGGAAGTAAACTTGACGATGACTCGGTGGGCGCTGCCTTCGCCTGTTACGACGGAGCGGGACCACCAGTCGTCAAAAAGTATATACTCCACCGAAGCTGCTCAGTGTTCCAGGCTGAGCTCTTCGCGATCCTCCAGGCCTCCAGATGGGCCTCCACCCACAAATACAAACATACACTTATCCTTTCGGACTCTAGAGCTGCCATTCAAGCCTCCCAGAATCGCAGTAACACACACCCCTTGGTCTCAAACATTCACTGCACACTACACGAACACTCACCCACCGGCTATATCGACTTTGCTTGGGTTAAAAGCCATGCAGGTATAGCCGGTAACGAACTTGCAGACGAAGCGGCCAAGCAAGCCGCTGTGATGCGCAGAGCTTTCGACTACGCTCACTTCCCTATCAGCTTTGTTAAATTTGATACCAGAAAACGCAGTCTCACCCAATGGCGGGAAAGGTACGAGAAAGCGCAACAGGGCCAACACACACGTAACCTTCTCCCAACACTAGACAACATTCACTCACTGTTTCAAACAGTACACATCACATTCACCCTCACGCAAACGCTCACCGGACACGCATTCAACAAAACCTACTTACTCAAGTTCAAACTTGCCGAGGACGACTTTTGCCCCTGCGACAGGTCAACACCCCAGAGCCTCCAGCATCTTCTTCAGAGATGCCCTGAGTTCTCCGCCTTTAGATTTAAACACGAGCAACTATGCAGACACACCGGAGTGTCTCCATATACCCTGATGGACCTCATACCACACAGGTCATGCGTCACCTCCTACTTTCACCTGTCGGACTCCATCCTGAAGGTACTTAAGGAGTATAATGCCAGCCATTGAGGCCCCGATGTATATAACATACTGTACCTTTACTGTATTGTACCTGTGTGTATTCTCTTGTGTATATTATTATTTAACTTACGCCTCAAACTATTGTTCCCATCTAGACTTAAGTACAAAAAAAAAAAAAAAAAATAAAAAAATAAAAAAAAAAAAAAAAAATTAAAAAAAAAAAAAAAAAATAAATAAAAATAATAAAAAAAAAAAAAAATAAATAATAAAAAAAAAATAAAAAACAAACAAAAAAAAAAAAAAAAAAAAAAAAAAAATTATACATTAAAAAAAAAAAAAAAAAAAAAAGCATTATTAATACTTTTCTTATTCCCTTATGATTGTTTAAACTTACAATACTCATGATTTAACTATTGTTCTTACCTAGACTTAAGACAAATTTATAAAAACAATTACATGTAAATACTTTTCTTACTCTCTTATGATTGTCTTATATTAATACTTTTCTTATTTCCTTATACTTGTTTAAACTTACAATACTTATGCCTCAAACTCTGTTAATTGTTGTTTACAATCACACCACATATTATTGTATAATCGTCAAATTTATTGTCTCTTTTAGACTTAAGATCTATCATCTCATTTCCATCGTTATCACCAGAGCCAATTAGCTGTGTCATCGTTGAGGTGTAAGCGGCTGCCAGAACAAATCAATAGCTGGCCCCGCTTACTCCACGGCTCTTCACCCTCATCATTCATATTCATCTTCATTATCATCAATTTTCATCACCTGTGCTGCCTTGACTATGTGGAAGGGGCCAACTGTATCAAATCGCAGGCCAGCCCCTTCCCATAGACAGTCACCACATCATTTTTAAGACTCCAACTGGGACCACCAACGTTACAATTATCTTCTAATCGTCTTATTCCACAAACCTAGCTACTTAGTAAAAATAAGACTAACAACACCCTAGCCGGAGCGTACCTAAACCCACTCATGAAAAAAAAATTGTCTTCTCATCACATCATCATGCAAATAAAAAATCACATTGCGATTCAACTCATTTAACAAAAAAAAAAAAAAAACCTAACCTAACCTAACCTAACCTAACCTAACCTAACCTAACCTAACCTAACCTAACCTAACCTAACCTAACCTAACCTAACCTAACCTAACCTAACCTAACCTAACCTAACCTAACCTAACCTAACCTAACCTAACCTAACCTAACCTAACCTAACCTAACCTAACCTAACCTAACCTAACCTAACCTAACCTAACCTAACCTAACCTAACCTAACCTAACCTAACCTAACCTAGCCTAACCTAACCTAACCTAACCTAACCTAACCTAACCTAACCTAACCTAACCTAACCTAACCTAACCTAACCTAACCTAACCTAACCTAACCTAACCTAACCTAACCTAACCTAACCTAACCTAACCTAACCTAACCTAACCTAACCTAACCTAACCTAACCTAACCTAACCTAACCTAACCTAACCTAACCTAACCTAACCTAACCTAACCTAACCTAACCTAACCTAACCTAACCTAACCTAACCTAACCTAACCTAACCTAACCTAACCTAACCTAACCTAACCTAACCTAACCCAGAGACGCCCCGCCCGACACTTAGAACGGACGCGTACATTGAGTTTCGAAGCTGCTCCGTCAATTTTAAATGTTCAAAAATTTGAAAAAGTGGTTTTTTCGCAACGTACAGTGACGTGCTATATATCAAAATTTGCGCCTTTGTGCGCCCTACACGTTGGCATAATTTGTTTAGTGGAAAGTTTACGAAAAGTATTTTAAAAAAGTGAAAAACTGTGCAAAATTGTGATTTGGAAAACTTTAAATGAAAACGCTGCGAAAAGGAGATCGAGGACCTATCAATATTTTTATATCCCCAGACGTGGCTCATTGAGCCCTACAATCTGACATACGAGTCGGATTTTTCCGGCGAAAACTCGTGGAGATAATAAGGAAAAACCCTCGACCACGTGGCCACGTGGTTGTGGATCCAGCGGGGTGAGGGGGAAGTGTAATACCTCATCGGACGCGGCTCAACGAGACTAATTCAACGGCGTTTCGTTCATAATTGTAAGGTCAGTGGTTCCGGCGAAATTCGATTTTTAAAATTTCTCAAAATTTCAAAATTTTTTAACAAAAAAAGTAAAGCGACGACCCCCCCATATTTTTGTGTTTTTAAATAGAGTTTACTAAGGTCTAGCTTCATACAAAAATTTAAAATTTTTGGCTGTATAGTTTTCGAGTAATAATTTTTTGAAAATTAGGGGTGTGCACGTGGGGGCGCAACCCTTGGTCCAATCTCGCCGGCGCCCTGCCTAAAAAATTATTTTTATATAGAATAAGCTATTTAAATTTTTCCAGAATTTTTAGATTATTTTTAGTATTTTTAAATCAAATTATTTAACAAAAAAGTGTGTTTTTCGCACCCCAAAAATCGGGGGTTGATGTAAAAAATTATTTGACTAGCCTGTGTAATAGATCTTTAAAAGACCTTTAAAACGAGCCCAATCACGGGTGTTTTCGACCACAAACAGTAGTTTTAAGGAAAATCTCGATAGGTGGCAGCCATATTGGCGGCCATTTTGAAAATTTTAAAATCTCAATAACTCCGGCCCCATAGGTCGTAGAGAGACGGGGTTTCCAATGTTAAGCAAGGCACGATCAGAGTAGTGTTCTGAAAGGGTCTAGGACTCTATATAGAGACCAACCCCCGATTGGGTTTTAAGGGGTGGTTTCAGGTAGGCCTTGACGAGACCAGCACGGAGAGCCGTCGCACATTGTTCTGCGACTAGCGGTTCGCGAGAAATAAATTTTTGAAATTTTGGTTAAGTCGGAACCACTATCTGGTCCGCCATTTTGGAAATTTTTGAATTGCAATAGCTCGGGAACCGTTGGTCGTAGAGCAACGCGGTTTTTTCTGTTGACCAGCCCTCGGGAGGGGCTATCTGATAGAGCTAGATAGGTGACTCTATGTAGAGCCGTGGTAGAGTTCCCCCGAAAAATCGGTACGGACGTCTCTTTACTTAGTTTTAAGACTCAGGCATATTTGCCTGTCCTTCGTTGACCGAGGTTTGTTTACAGACTGCTATTGCAGGACTATATTAGTTAATAATACAAGGTTTATTGACCGATTTTTTGTTTTGGACTTAATTGACTTTCTAAATCTAATATTTTTACACTCTTTGACGCACCTCCTATACAAATTTATATTAACAAAAATTATTTATTTTTACCCATTTAGACCCACTCAGACATGTTCGGGATGCGCACCCCCCCCTCTTCTAGCAGGACAACTCGCACTCCTGAGTCTGCTGAAAGATCCCCTCCTACTTCTCGGCTCCCACCGAAGTGGAAGGAAGAAAATATGTATGAACTCTTATGTGACAAAAACGGCCGCGATAACCTGGCGAATATAATAGAAGATAAAATAAAAGACGTAATAAAATCTTCAAGAAATTTAAAAAAAGAATATAAAGAGGCCTTGCAGTGGGCCGTTGATTGGCAAAGATTACTCTATAATAAAATAGACGAACTCTTTATAGAGGATCAGGAATACGTGGAGATGAAAGAGGTGAGGGATGCAATAAATGAGCAGACCCTCGTAGTACAGGAAAATACGAGGCAGTTAAAGGAGTTGCAGGAAAAAGTTGCGGAGCGGAGAGAGGAAGTCATCGTCGAACAGAGGACATACGCGAACGTTGCTGCGGCTGCGGTCGGGTCTCCGGCAAAGAGACCGGCAACACTGCACTCGCTCGTCGTATCGTCCACAGACGAGACGAAGACAGGCGACGACGTCCTCTCTCAGCTCAGAGCGACGATAGAGGCAAAAGAAGGGTGGACCAAGGTGGAGCGGGTCCGCAAGGCGAGAGACAAAAAAGTGGTGCTGACTTTTAGCACCACCGAGGAGAGGAAAAAAGTGAAAGAAAAGGTGGAAGCGAAAGGTAAAGGCCTCCTGGTCGAGGAGGCCACTAACAGGGACCCGCTTCTGGTTCTTCGGGGAGTTATCTCAGATAACACTGATGAAGCGATTCTGAAGGCCCTTAGGAACCAGAATCGGGAGTTGTTTGACGACCTCGACCAGGAGACCTGCAGGGTTAGGGTCCGTTTCAGGCGTCGGGCTCGGAACCCCCATACTGCCCACGTGGTACTGGAGACCTCGCCCGTCCTCTGGGGTAGGATCACCCGAAGAGGCTTTGTTCACATCGACCTCCAGAAGGTGAGGGCTGAGGACCAGTCCCCGTTAGTGCAGTGTGCCCGATGCCTTGGATATGGACATAGCAGGAGGTTCTGCACGGAGTCGGCAGAAGTGTGTAGCCACTGTGGCGGCCCGCACTTAAAGGCGGACTGCACCGGTCCGGCCGCGTCCGCCCCGCCTTCCTGTAGAAACTGTACCAGGGCGAAGCTCGACGATGTCGAGCATAACGCTTTTAGCGATAAGTGCCCGGTCAGAAGCAGGTGGGATGAACTGGCGCGGTCGACCGTAGCATATTGCTAAGGGCGCGAAGGTCGGCACATGGGCAAAACAAGAAAATGTCACCTATCCCTTGGCGAGATGCGCGCGGGACAACCTGCGGGAGTCTTGGCCTCAGAAGAAACTTGAAAGTTTGTTGTGTAACAAGACTCTCGCAGAGCAAGAGGGGAACGCACGCCTTCCGGCTCCTGTGCAGAACATCCTAGCCGGGGTAAAATGGGGGGCTTTTTATTTGTCGTGGAGGAACGAAAACTTTTTAAATTCTCAGTCCCACGGATGGTAGTATGCAATAAACTGAGGTCAATTAACGGGCAGGCAAATATGCTGAAATTATATATTTGTATATAATTCTTTAGCATAGATGATATATGTAATAGGACTCGAATAATTCGTTTGAAAATTTTGTAGCTTTAAGGAAATTGTAATTAAGTTTTAAGTTAAGTGCAAAATGTAAATAGAACAGAGATCATACTGTACACAGCATGAACAAATAGTTATAAGCTCACAACAATAAAGGTCATAACCAACTGTATATAAAAATTTAATAAAAATTGTCAAAATTAGTTACCAATAGTCCAAGGAAAAATCCTGAAAATATGTCAATAACTACTATGAAGTTCATAAACATATACAATGTAAGAAATAAAAGCTATAATCATAACCTAAATAAAAATAGTTCTTCAGTCTAGATGTACATAAATGCCATAAAGTAAATGTATATACAAGAGTTAATAAAAATAAGTTGTACTTAGCGAATAAAGAGTAGATGTAAGAAAAAATTGTAATTCTGTAAAGCTTTTTAAGTAACAGAACAAAGTACCAAAAGAAGTACTCCACTGTAATAATAAAAAGTTACCTACCATTGTTAAATCATTACCCTGGTGTTATGCATGAAAAAGTAAAAAATAAATAGATAGGTAGGCCCAAAAAGGGTAGAAGGGAACCCACCCTGAGTGCGAAAGACGATGAATGCTAGAAAGAATAAGTATGCGGAATGAAAGTGCGAGAGGAATACAAGCGAGAACTGGTATGGATGAGTAAATTTTGAGAAAACACCAATCTCCTAAATAGTAATGTATAGGAGGTATAGTATAAAAAAAAAAAAAAAAAAAAAAAAAAAAAAAAAAAAAAAAAAAAAAAAAAAACCTAACCTAACCTAACCTAACCTAACCTAACCTAACCTAACCTAACCTAACCTAACCTAACCTAACCTAACCTAACCTAACCTAACCTAACCTAACCTAACCTAACCTAACCTAACCTAACCTAACCTAACATAACCTAACCTAACCTAACCTAACCTAACCTAACCTAACCTAACCTAACCTAACCTAACCTAACCTAACCTAACCTAACCTAACCTAACCTAACCTAACCTAACCTAACCTAACCTAACCTAACCTAACCTAACCTAACCTAACCTAACCTAACCTAACCTAACCTAACCTAACCTAACCTAACCTAACCTAACCTAACCTAACCTAACCTAACCTAACCTAACCTAACCTAACCTAACCTAACCTAACCTAACCTAACCTAACCTAACCTAACCTAACCTAACCTAACCTAACCTAACCTAACCTAACCTAACCTAACCTAACCTAACCTAACCTAACCTAACCTAACCTAACCTAACCTAACCTAACCTAACCTAACCTAACCTAACCTAACCTAACCTAACCTAACCTAACCTAACCTAACCTAACCTAACCTAACCTAACCTAACCTAACCTAACCTAACCTAACCTAACCTAACCTAACCTAACCTAACCTAACCTAACCTAACCTAACCTAACCTAACCTAACCCGAGAGACGCCCCGCCCGCCACTTAGAACGGTCGAGTAAAGTGTATTGTGAAGTCGCTCCTGCAACTTTTAAGTTTTAAAAATCCAGAAAAGTGGTTTTTTCTTGAGTAAAAAATAAGTGCTTTACACCAAAATTTGCGCCTTTGTGCGCCCTAACTGATGGTGCAATTTGTTTTGTAGAAAAGTTGTGGAAACTATTTTTAAAAGTGGAAAAACTGTGAAAAATAGTGATTTTAAAATCTTTAAACGGAAACTCTGCTTCAAAATGATCGATAACCTATCGATATTTTTATACATCCAGACGAGGCTTATTGAGCTCTACATTTTGACACGCGAGTCGGATTTTTCCGACGAAAACTCGCGGAGTTATTAAAGAAAAACTACCGACCACGTGGCCACGTGGTCTTGGATCCAGTGGCCTCAGGATAACAAAAAGCGGCTTATTCGACGCGGCGCAACGCACCCAACTCACCGATACCTCGAACATAATTTTGAGGTTAGAATTTGCAGAGATATTCAAATTTCAAATTTTTATCAAAATTCAAAATTTTTTATCTCTAAATTAAGATCGACGACACCCCCATATTTTTTGTTTATTTGGTAGACCTTAATAAAGTCTACAAGTGTACTAAATTTCATAATTTTTGGCTGAGTAGTTTTTGAGATAGAATTTTTTTGAAATTTAAGGGTTGACACGTGGGGGTGGAAAACGGGGTTGAATCGCTCTGCAAATTCTACCAAAAAATTGTTTAGATGTAAATAAAACAATATTTTTACTTTTTTCAAAAACTTTCTATGTAATTTTTTGTGGTTTTTAGGGTTTCTGTAAAAAATTTTGTGTTTTTTGAATTTTAAAAATCGGGGGTTTAAAATTTTTTGTATATAGCAGCATAGACGTATAGAGGATAAAAAGACGAATCCAACGAGCCCAAGCACGGAAGGATTCGTCCAGAAATAACGGATTTTGTGAAAATCTCGTTTATCGGCGGCCATATTGGCGGCCATATTTAAAATATTAAATTAGATATAACTCCCGATCTAAACATCCTAGAAACTTGGGGTTTTTTCTGGGTTGATTGTTGGGGCGATCTCTACACTTTGCAAGGGATAACGGCTCTATATAGAGTCGACCGTCAGATTCTCAAAATTTGACGGGTTTCGGATAGCCCATAAGAAGCACATTACGGGGAGGCGTCGCTCAGCTTTCTGCGACCAACGGTTCCCGAGTTATAAATTTTTGAAATTTTGGTTACAGCGGAACCATTTTCGGGCCGCCATTTTGAAAAATTTAAAATCACGATATCTCGGGAACCGTTGGTCGTAGAGCGACGCGGTTTTCTTTATTGACAAGCCCTCTGGAAGGGCCATCGATTGTATAGTGACGGGCGACTCTACATAGAGTCCTTGAAGAAAAGGTAGAGTTTTCTCTACTTTTTCTTAGTTTTAAGTTTAGATTAGTATTATTCCTAGACTTGAGCATATTTGCTCGCCATTTACATTGGGACTATTTATGTACAGCTGCTATTGCAGAACCCTAACTTTGAAAAATTTTCAAAAATTTACCTTTTATTGACAAAAAATTTTATTTAACTCGACTTTAAATTTTACATATAGACGCAACCCCCAGGATGTCTAACGTCCGCACTCCCCTTTCGGGTAGTTCTCGTGGGATGATACGCAACCCCCCCTCTAGTAAAGCCAGTGGGGTAACCCGATCCTCTGCGACACCAAATCGAACCCTCCGGACGCCCCCAACCGCGCAGAGTGAAGGACAAAATGCCGCAGTAAACTCGCGGTTGACTCCTTTAATTAGGAAAAAGGAGCCACCTACGGCCGGCTTTTATGAAGCAAGGAGGAAAGTTTTTGCGAATTGGAGGGATGCGGAGAAGATCATAGCAGATGAGGCCTATGAAGCCCTGGGTTCGACGAGGAACCTCAAAAAAGAATATAGGGAGGTTATAGAATCTTCCCTAAAAGAGTACCACGTATTGTTTAACACAATGATGCATAGCTTAGAGACCCAGTTGGCAGACTTGGAAAAGTGCGAAAACAACGTGGTACTCGAGAAAATAGAAGCGCAATCACGTCTCCTGCTTGAGACGCGGGAAATGGTTAGTGACATCAAAACCAAAATGAATGAACAGCAGGAGACGGGAATTGCGCCTAAGAGTTACGCCGAGGCAACTTCAGCCGGGCGCTCGCCGAAGAAGCCGGCCGTCCTCCACTCCCTGGTGGTGTCGTCGAAAGACGGCGAGATGACCGGGGAAGAGGTCCTCACCAGGTTGAGGGAGACGGTCGACGCGAAAGAGGGATGGACGAAAGTCGAAAGAGTGCGAAAGGCGAAAGATCGGAAGGTGGTGATGGCATTTGCCACCACCGCCGAAAGAACGAAAGTCAGAGAGAGATTGGAAGTGAAAGGGAAGGGTCTTCTGGTCGAGGAAGTCAAAAACAGAGACCCGCTTCTGGTTCTTCGGGGGGTCATCTCGGATAACACCGACGAAGACATACTTAAGGCCCTGAAGAACCAGAACCGACATCTCTTTGACGGCCTCGACCAGGAGACCTGCAGGGTGAAGGTGCGCTATCGCCGTAAGGCGAGGAACCCGCACACGGCTCACGTGGTGTTGGAGACATCACCACCCCTCTGGGCACGGATCACAAACGCGGGGAGTGTACACATAGACCTCCAGAGGGTAAAGGCTGAGGACCAGTCCCCGCTGGTCCAGTGTTCGCGGTGCCTCGCCTACGGCCATAGTCGTAAGTTTTGCACTGAATCGGCGGACGCGTGCAGCCACTGTGGTGGCCCGCATCTCAAGGCGCAATGCACGGACTTCGCGGCGCAAATTCCGCCTTCTTGCAGGAATTGCCGAAGGGCGAAGCTCGACGAAGTTGGGCACAATGCCTTTAGCGATTCCTGCCCGGTTAGAAGGAGGTGGGATGAGCTGGCGCGATCGTCCGTTGCGTATTGCTAAGGGCGTGCTGGCCAACGCAGTGGTATATCAAAAAGATGTTTCCACATCCCTGGCACAGAGTGCGCGAGACAGTCTGCAGGGACTCTGTATCTGGAAGAAACTTGACAGCTTATTGCAGAACAAAGTTCCTGTAGAACAAGAGGGACAAAACGCGCGTCCTCTGAATCATGAAAAAGAAAAGTTTGAAAGGGTGCACGGAAGCGACTCACGAAAGATGAAGCATGTTTCCTATCCCATAATAAATGGTAATAAAAGACATAATGGTATATTAGTAAATGGCGGGCAAATATGTTACAATTATATTGTTATATAATATAAGATAGTAGCATAAGACAACTAGATAAATATAGGATAAGAAATGTGTAAATAGTTTAAATAGGTTCAGAATAATGTACTCGAAAATAGATTTAAGAAATTTAGTAAATATTGTCAAAAATAAGTCTCATTAAACAAATAGCATTAGAAAAAACAGGGAGTAAAATTGTCCTATCGTAATAATAAATATTGTAAAATAATAATAATAATAAATCAGCATTTCCATTGGCGATAGTAAATATCACCAAAAGATGTGATAGAAATGTAACAAGTAATATCAAACTGTAAAATAAGCATTACTATGAAGTTGTTTCCTTGCCCCAACTAAGATATTATAAGTATCATTGTTAAAATATGCAATGAATAGAATGTGGAATAAATTAAAGTAAAGTATAACGAAAAATTGTAACTGTAATAGAGAAAATAAATTATAAAGCTAAAATAAATAAGTTAGATATAAGTGAAAAAATTTGTAAAAAAGAAAAATAAAACAAGAAAAAGCTGTTTCCTTTTCCTGGAGAAATTAATATAGTTAATACAATGATAACAACGTAGCTTAGGGAAAATAGAAGGGAACCACACACCCTGATCGGCGAAAGATGATGAATGAAAGAAAGAAATTAGTATGAAGAATGAAAGTACGAGAGGCATGATTGATAGAACTGGAATGAAAGAGAAACTGTAGACACCGACTCGGAATTTTAAAAATCCGGGGGTTTAGTATTAAAAAAAAAAAAAAAAAAAAAAAAAAAAAAAAAAAAAAAAAAAAAAAACCTAACCTAACCTAACCTAACCTAACCTAACCTAACCTAACCTAACCTAACCTAACCTAACCTAACCTAACCTAACCTAACCTAACCTAACCTAACCTAACCTAACCTAACCTAACCTAACCTAACCTAACCTAACCTAACCTAACCTAACCTAACCTAACCTAACCTAACCTAACCTAACCTAACCTAACCTAACCTAACCTAACCTAACCTAACCTAACCTAACCTAACCTAACCTAACCTAACCTAACCTAACCCAGAGACGCCCCGCCCGACACTTAGAACGGACGCGTACATTGAGTTTCGAAGCCGCTCCGTCAATTTTAAATATTCAAAAATCTGAAAAAGTGGTTTTTTCGCAACGTACAGTGACGTGCTATATATCAAAATTTGCGCCTTTGTGCGTTCTACACGTTGGCATAATTTGTTTTATGGAAAATTAACTAAAAGTATTTTTAAAAAGTGAAAAACAGTGCAAAATTGTGATTTGGAAAACTTCAAATGAAAACGCTGCGAAAAGGAAATCGACAACCTATCAAAATTTTTATATCCCCAGACGCGGCTCATTAAGCCCTACAATCTGACATACGAGTCGGATTTTTCCGGCAAAAACTCGTGGAGATAATAAGGAAAAACCCTCGACCACGTGGCCACGTGGTTTTGGATCCAGCGGGGTGAGGGGGAAGTGTAATACCTCATCGGACGCGGCTTAACGAGGCCAGTGTAACGACGCTTCGTTCATCAAAATCGCGTGAGTACTTCCGGAGATATAGGGTTTCAAAATATTAGTCATTTTTCAAAATTTATTATTTCAAAATCTAAAGCGACGACCCCCCCCAAATCTTATAAAATTTTGTGCAGATTAATTAGTTTTACATATATTCTAAATTTGAGAATTTTCTAGCGAGTAGTTTTTATTTTATTAATTTTTTAAATTTAGGGGTGAGCACGAGGGGGGGCTCCCCGCAGCCCTATGTCTTCGAAAGTGACTTCAAAAATTAGAATAAGCTAGTTTTAAGCCATTTAAATTTTTTTAGAATTTTTTAGCTAGTTTTTATATTTTTTATAGTGTTTTTTGTGTTAAAATTAGTGTTTTTCCACCCCTAAAATTCGGGGGTTGGTTATAAAAATTTCATATTAGTCTAGTTAAATAGAACTTTGTAAGACCTATCCAACGAGCCCAAGAACGGGTAATTTAGAGCTACCAGGGCCGATTTTGAAAAATTTAGACCTCGTGGCGGCCATCTTGGCGGCCATCTCTAAAAACTTTAACAGGCCATATCTCGGTCATTTTTTATCGTAGAGAGCTGGGGCTTCCTGTAAATAGTTTGTTTTGTAGAGAACTGTGCCTGTAAGTACAAAACGACTCTACGTAGAGTTGACCCCCCGAACCCATTTTTTGGACCGGGAGAGGACAGACGAGACTGGGCCCATCACGGGGAACCCACGCACGGGCTTCTGCGATCGGTGGTTCCCGAGATATCGAATTTCTGTTTTTTACAGAAGTAGTTCGGGCCTTTAGGGTCGATTAAGAACCAAATTAGAAGATAAGATATCTCGGCAACCGCTGGTCGTAGAGAGACGCGGTTTTCACCACCGACTTTCCCTCTTCAAGGGCTATTATTTAAATTATATTCGACGACTCTACGTAGAGTCATTGACCAAAAAGTAGAGTTTACTCACTTTTTGTTAGTTTTTAAGTTAGATTTAGTTAATTTTAGGACCTAGGCATATTGCCTGTTTTATACTATAGTATAGGAACAGTTTCTGTCTTTTACAACCGCTATTGCGGGACATATACACTTTGACCAAATTTACAATTAAATATACAAATTTTCGACACTGTTTATTTTAAATATTGACGCGATCCCCACTAAAACAATGACTACTACCAGGACCCCCCCAAAGCAACAAGAGGCGACTAACCCACCTCTATTCTCCCCCGAAGGGCCAAAAAAGTCGGTCCGAACCAGTATCGATATGATCGAACAAGTTACCAAAGTCTCTGCTTCTGAGAAGGCACAAGGTGCGCTGACCACATCATCACCATGACCACACACCGAAATCTTATCGTCCGATCGGGCTCCTTCCGGTGCTTGGGAAGATCTTGGAGAAAATGCTTGTCGCC
Source organism: Melitaea athalia (assembly GCA_905220545.2). NCBI lineage: Eukaryota > Metazoa > Arthropoda > Insecta > Lepidoptera > Nymphalidae > Melitaea > Melitaea athalia. Next base: position 16,996 of record HG992191.1, read on the forward strand.
AGGTTACAGTACCATCTTGTGCCCAAGCTTAGTACTCGCCAGTTCGGCTTCATGCCCCAGCGAAGTACCGAGGACGCCCTCTACACCCTGGTGAAACATATCAGACACAATCTGGAGAGGAGGAGGATTGTTGTGCTGGTTTCACTGGATATAGAGGGCGCCTTCGACAACGCTTGGTGGCCCAAGATTAGGGTGAGACTGGCTGAGGAAAGGTGCCCCGACAATATTCGGTGGCTCTTGGGCAGTTACCTGAGCGACAGACGTGCCAGAGTGAGGTACTTGGGGGAGGAGCACGTAAGAGACACCGGGAAGGGCTGCGTGCAGGGGTCTATCGGCGGGCCGATTTTGTGGAACCTGCTCTTGGATCCACTGCTTCAGGAGTTGGAGGCCAAAGGCGACTACGTGCAGGCGTTCGCTGACGATGTGGTGTTGGTGTTTGAGGGCGAGACGGCCCTCGAGATTGAACTTCGGGCCAATGCCGCCCTCGAACGTGTGAGGGCGTGGGGTGCAGATAATAAACTTCGGTTTGCGCCTCACAAGACCAGTGCTATGGTTGTGACGCGCAAACTGAAGTATGACACCCCGCGTCTTCATATGGGCGGGGTCGACATTGTCCTGACGAACGAGATCAAGCTGCTGGGGGTCGTCATAGACCGAAAACTCACGTTCAACACCCACGTTGCGAATGTCTGCAAGCGCGCACTCGCCTTTTACCACCAGCTGGCCCGAGCAGCTAAGGCCAGCTGGGGTCTCCATCCTGAGGTAATCCGCACTATTTACAGAGCGGTGGTTGAGCCTGTGATACTATATGCGGCTGCCGTCTGGGCGCCGGCCGTTGACAAGCTAGGTATTCGCAAGCAGCTGAACGTGGTCCAGCGGGGTTTCGCGCAGAAGCTGTGCAGGGCGTACCGAACTACCTCCCTGAACTCTGCATTGTTGCTTGCTGGGATACTCCCCCTCGACCTTCGTGTCCGCGAAGCCGCGACCCTATACGAGGCGCGTAGGGGAGTGCCCCAGCGGGTGATAGGGGATCGGGAGGTGGAGCGGATGACCTCAGCCTTGCGGTCTCCGCATCCCGCCTGTCATGTCGACCTGGAGTTCAAGTGCCTGGTAGACCAAGATAACTTCGACGCAAACTGCGCCAACAATTTTAACATCTTTACGGACGGCAGCAAGATTGAGGGCAAAGTGGGAGCGGCTCTGTCCGTATGGGCCGGTGCCGCCGAAACCAAAACCCTCAAGCTTGCTTTGCCGTCCTACTGTACGGTCTACCAGGCGGAACTCCTGGCGATATGCCGGGCGGCGCGGATGGCCGCAGACTACTTGGCCGGATCAGTTGGGATTTATTCCGACTCTTTGTCGGCACTACTCACGCTGAAAAACCCGAAAGCCCTCCATCCCCTGGCCGTTGAGGCGCGGGAACACCTGCAAAGGGCTCTGCTCCGGGACAAACGTGTCAGTTTGTTCTGGATCAAAGCTCACGCAGGACTAGAGGGGAACGAGCGTGCCGACCATCTGGCCAAGGAGGCTGCGCTGAAACTAAAACGCGCATTTGACTACGACAGCTGCCCAGTTTCATTCATCAAGCGGAGCATTCGCATGCAATCGCTTGATGAATGGAACCAGCGGTATCGTGGCGGCGAAACGGCTGGTGTCACCAGGGTGTTCTTCCCTGACGCGATAGCCGCATATAGGATCATCGGTAAAATAAAGGTGGACAGATTTCTCACCCAGGTTCTGACGGGGCACGGCGGATTCTCCGAGTACTTGCATCGTTTCAAGTGCAAGGGGAGTCCATCGTGCATCTGCGATCCTGCGTGCTCGGAGTCTGTCCTCCACGTACTTCTGGAGTGCCCGGCCCATGTTCGAGAAAGGCAAAGCTTGGAGTTTAAGTTGGATAAAAATTTGGAACTAAATTCGCTCGCGAATATAATAGCCAGTAAAGATAGAGACTTGTTCCTTAAATATTGTACAAAAATATGTAAGATAGTTAATAATAGAAATAAGGTTTAGGAAAGATATGTTTAATAAATATTGTTTATATATTTACCGAAACATATAAACATGGTCGTTAGAATTAAGGAATATAGCACTAAGTTAGCAATATTGTTGTATGTAAATTATATTTGCATATACAAATTGTTAAAAATAAAGTAGATTAGATTAGACAAAACTCCGGTTTTCACTTGACAATAAGACTGCATCTATGATGCCCCCTGTATATAATGACATATTGTATAACAAAATTGTAATATAATAAAAATAAGTGTGTAAAATAAGTTAAACCATTGTAACAAAAATAAAAGTCATTAATAAGACATAAAGTAGAAAGTAAGAGAAAACTGTAAGACAATTAAAAGCTATGATGTCTCTTGTACACAACGGTATACTGTATATAAATAACTAATAAGAACATTAATTAACGAAAAACCCTGTAACAAAATTAAAAGTTATAAACATAAGAAGTAGAAAATAAGAAAAAACTGTAATATAATAAATAGTTACAACTGCTTCCCCGCTCACTATCCTCGAGTTAATAGTTTTAAGTAAAAATACGAGCCTTAAGCCAAGTGTGAATGAGGATGGACGAAAGAAAGACTAGGTATGCGGAATGAAAGTGCGAGAGGAATACTTGCGAGAACTGGAATGAATGAGTAGTAACAAGAAATGTCAAAACAGTCTCACACCCTAGTGTGGGGGTCAAGAGAAAAAAAAAAAAAAAAAAAAAAAAAAAAAAAAAAAAAAAAAAAAAAAAAAACCTAACCTAACCTAACCTAACCTAACCTAACCTAACCTAACCTAACCTAACCTAACCTAACCTAACCTAACCTAACCTAACCTAACCTAACCTAACCTAACCTAACCTAACCTAACCTAACCTAACCTAACCTAACCTAACCTAACCTAACCTAACCTAACCTAACCTAACCTAACCTAACCTAACCTAACCTAACCTAACCTAACCTAACCTAACCTAACCTAACCTAACCTAACCTAACCTAACCTAACCTAACCTAACCTAACCTAACCTAACCTAACCTAACCTAACCTAACCTAACCTAACCTAACCTAACCTAACCTAACCTAACCTAACCTAACCTAACCTAACCTAACCTAACCTAACCTAACCTAACCTAACCTAACCTAACCTAACCTAACCTAACCTAACCTAACCTAACCTAACCTAACCTAACCTAACCTAACCTAACCTAACCTAACCTAACCTAACCTAACCTAACCTAACCTAACCTAACCTAACCTAACCTAACCTAACCTAACCTAACCTAACCGAGAGACGCCCCGCCCGCAGTCGGAAACGGTCGATTTCGCAGTTGCTCTTCACAAGAAAATTTTTTAAAAAATCATAAAAGTGGTAAAAAGTGCTCGAAAATTAATAAACTATATATCAAAAGTTGCGCCATTGAACGGACTATACAGTGACAAATTTGGTTTTTCAAAATTCGAATTTTTCAGTGGTGAAAAAAGTGAAAAAGTGTGAAAATTCAAAAATTTTAAACATATTTTGTGAAACGCTGCAAAAAGGAAAGCGACAACATATATATATTTTTGCATCATTCGACGGGGCTCAATGAGCTCTTGAATTTGACACATCCCACGGATTTTTCCGTAGAAAACTCGTGGAGTTATTCGTGGAAAACCACAAACCACGTGGCCACGTGTTTTGACTTCCCGAGTGACTACAGCAACGTGCGATACACCAAACGACGCGTCTCGGCGAGACCTAACCAACGACGTATTGGACATTAAAATACGGTTAGTGGTTCCGAAGATATCGAGTTAACAAAAATTTGTCAAAATTCAAAATTAATTATCAAAAAAAGTAAAGCGACAACCCCCATTTATTTTTTGTTTATTTTGTAGTGTTTTATTAGTTTTATCTTTGTACTAAATTTCAAAATTTTCGGCTGAAAACTTTCGGAGTTATTAATTTTTGAAAATTGGGGGTGTGCATGTGGGGTCGCAACCCTTGGCCCGATCTCTTCGGAAACCACCTCTAAAAATTGTTTATAGTTAAGTTAGTTCACGTAATTTTTTGTAGATTTTTAATTTCGTTTTTTGTATTTTTTATTTAAGTTATAGTGTTAAAAATAAGGTTTTTTCAACCCCATAAATCGGGGGTTGATTTTAAAAATATTTTGACCTTAAAATCTTACTACACTCGTCGAGACGAACAAAACGAGCCCAAGAACGGGTATTTTCGGTCATATCTAACAGAATTTAGAAATATACTGTGACAAGGTGGCCATATTGGCGGCCATCTTGGAAAGTTTAAAACTCTTATAACTTTTGATCCAGGCATCGGGGAGAGTCGGGGCTTTCACTACTGTGTGAGCCACGATCTTCTCCATCTGCTGGTGGGGCTGGGGACTCTATGTAGAGTTGACCCCCAAATCGCGGCTTCGTGACCGAGATCACATAGATCCCATCGCGCTCGACACGGAGAGCCGTCGCACGTGGTTCTGCGACCGGTGGTTCCCGAGTTATTAATTTTTAAAAATTTGTCTAGATTTAGACAATTAGCGCGGACGCCATTTTGAAAATCTTTGAGGCGCAATATCTCGGGAACCGCTGGTCGTAGCGACACGCGGTTTTCTCCGGTGACAAGCCCTCTGGCAGGGCTTTAATTCTGACCACAGGTGGTGACTCTACGTAGAGTCCTTGACGAAAAGGTAGAGTTTTCTCTACCTTTTCTTAGTTTAAGTTTATTTTTAAGTTGTTTAGGTACTGGGGCATATTTGCCTGCCTTTTGACTGGAGAGCGGTCATTTACAACCGCTCCTTTTGGAGAAAAACAACTCTAAAAAACTTTTACGGTTTTTTAGTATACATTGGACTTTTTAATATATTATATCACCTTTTAAATTATTTTCTCAATTTTAACACTACTGACGCGCCCCCGTGATGTTTGGAATACGCACCCCCAAGGAACGAGCTGGAACGGTCCAGCCCCCAAAACCGACTAAGACCTCAAGTGACGGAGTGGTTCCAAAACTCCCTGGGCGGACTAGCCCAGTGAAAAACCTCTCCAAAATAACAACTAAGGATAAGGTTGAGGCGGTGGCTCCTCCGAAGGATGCAGGAAGGGCTCCGTCTAGAACTAGCCTTTCTTTTACCATATCGCCGCCTAAACCCATAAACACAAACTCTCTTCACTTGAGTCCAGAACCTCCGAAACAGAAAATTGACTGTAGTCCCCACCGCTTCTCCCGTCAGTCAGCAGAAATGAGCAGGACAGGCAGTAGGTTGGAGCGTGCGGACGAGCTCGTGGACTTGTCTGCAATAGCGACAACAAACTCTAAAAACCTTAAACGGGAATATAAGAAAATGATAAGCGAGGCCGTAAGCGGCCTTTACGAGCTGCTCGAGGCGAGCGAGTGCGAATTGCAAGCGTTAAGGGTAGTTCGCATGGGGGAAGGGACTACCGGGGGGGCGGGGCCGGCGAACAAGGACGTCGTCCCCGCGTCCGTGGTGACCCCGGACCCCGCGCTGAGCCAAAAGCTCGAAGAGCACACTCGCCTCTTGCTGGAGAATGGGCAGCGTATTAAAGCCATACAGGACCTGCTCAATAAGCAACAGGAAGAGATGGTCGTTACCCAGAGGACGTACGCGGGTGTTGTTGCGGCTGGTTCTCCGCCGAGGAGACCGGCTGTCTCACACTCGCTGATAGTCTCGTCGAGCGACGAAACCAAAACGAGTGAAGAGGTCCTCAACCAGCTTCGGGAAGCGGTGGAGGCAAAAGAAGGATGGGTCAAGGTTGACAGGGTGCGAAAAGCCAAAGATAGGAAGGTGGTAATGGCTTTTAGTACGAAAGAGGAGCGAGAGAAAGCAAGAGTGAGAGTGGAAGAAAGAGGAAGTGGTCTCCTGGTCGAGGAGGTGAGCAACAGGGACCCACTTCTGGTTCTGAGGGGCGTCGTCTCAGATAACACTGACGACGACGTATTGAAGGCCCTAAGGAACCAGAACAGGGAGCTGTTCGACGACCTCGACCAGGAGGCAAACCGGGTCAGGGTTCGATATAGAAAGAGGACAAGGAATCCGCACGTGGGCCACGTGGTGCTGGAGACCTCGCCCGCCCTTTGGAACAGGATTATCCAAAAAGGATACATCCACATAGACTTCCAAAGGGTGAGAGCAGAGGACCAGTCGCCGCTGGTTCAGTGTGCGCGATGCCTTGCGTACGGGCACAACAAGAGGTTCTGCACGGAGTCGGTCGACGTGTGCAGCCACTGTGGCGGCCCGCACCTGAGGACTGAGTGCGTGGACTGGGCGGCGAGCGTCCCACCCTCATGCAGAAACTGCCGAAAGGCAAAGCTAGACGACTTAAAGCACAACGCCTTCGACAGCAACTGCCCAGTCAGGAAGAGGTGGGACGACTTGGCGCGGTCAACGGTCGCGTACTCGTGAGGGTGTGATGGCCGGCACAGAGACACACTAGCAGGAAGTCTCCATCCCCGGCGGAAAACGCGCGAGACACTCTGTGGGGGTCTTGTTTTCGGAGGAAATTTGTATGTTTGTTGCGAGACAAGACTCCAGCAGTATAAGAGGGGAACGCGCGGCCGCCGACTCCTGTGCAGTGCTTCTATACGCGGAATGGTATCAAAATTCCAACTGTATAGGGTATATAGTCTGGTGACAGTTATTATCCTAGTTATCAAATGGCACAACAATGATTCGCTCCCTATCAAAGATGCAGGCAAATATGCTAAGTGTATATAATTAGTATATATATCTTTAGCATTGTAATAAGTTGTAAAATAGGCTAAGAATAGGCACCAGATGATTAAAGACAAGTCTAGTGAATATAAATAAGATAATATTGTAAACCAAAATATAGACATTAAGTTTTCAAATAGATTGTAATCAAAGTAAATATAAGGAAAATGTTAAAGTCAGTTTAAGCCACACATTATGTAAACTGTAGAAAATTATTTACACAGAATAATATTAGACCAAAAAACCCTGTAAGCAAAGTAAACATATTAAGGAAAATGTTAAAGTCAGCTTAAGTCACATACCATAATGTAAAACTATAGAAAATTGTCTACATAGAATAATACTAGACCAAAAACCCTGTACAATAGATAATAAGATAAGAAATTTGTAAAATACAAAAAGTTAACATCATAGCAATTGAGATGGCGATGATGATCATTACCAGCTCATTATTGAAAAATTGTAACTGACAAATAACTATGACCTAAAAAGAATTTGTAAAACCAACATTTTTTCCCAAAACTGTGCAAATTTATTTACCCCTTGTTTTAAAGAAAAATATAAAAATGGATAAGTAAAGTAGCCATAAAGAATATAAGTAAGGTAGCCAAACAGAAATAAAAGCTTAGATATAAAACAGTAGGCCTTATAAGTAGAGGGAACCCACCCTGATCAGCGAATGGTGATGGATGAAAGAAAGACATTAGTATGCAGCATGAAAGTACGAGAGGCATGAAAGCGAGAACTGGTATGAAAGAGTAAATTAGCAAACAAAGACCCGGAATAATGACAATCCGGGGGCATAGAATTTAAAAAAAAAAAAAAAAAAAAAAAAAAAAAAAAAAAAAAAAAAAAAAAAAAAAAAAAAAACAAAAAAAAAAAAAAAAAAAAAAAAAAAAAAAAAAAAAAAAAAAAAAACCTAACCTAACCTAACCTAACCTAACCTAACCTAACCTAACCTAACCTAACCTAACCTAACCTAACCTAACCTAACCTAACCTAACCTAACCTAACCTAACCTAACCTAACCTAACCTAACCTAACCTAACCTAACCTAACCTAACCTAACCTAACCTAACCTAACCTAACCTAACCTAACCTAACCTAACCTAACCTAACCTAACCTAACCTAACCTAACCTAACCTAACCTAACCTAACCTAACCTAACCTAACCTAACCTAACCTAACCTAACCTAACCTAACCTAACCTAACCTAACCTAACCTAACCTAACCTAACCTAACCTAACCTAACCTAACCTAACCTAACCTAACCTAACCTAACTTAACCTAACCTAACCTAACCTAACCTAACCTAACCTAACCTAACCTAACCTAACCTAACCTAACCTAACCTAACCTAACCTAACCTAACCTAACCTAACCTAACCTAACCTAACCTAACCTAACCTAACCTAACCTAACCTAACCTAACCTAACCTAACCTAACCTAACCTAACCTAACCTAACCTAACCTAACCTAACCTAACCTAACCTAACCTAACCTAACCTAACCTAACCTAACCTAACCTAACCTAACCTAACCTAACCTAACCTAACCTAACCTAACCTAACCTAACCTAACCTAACCTAACCTAACCTAACCTAACCTAACCTAACCTAACCTAACCTAACCTAACCTAACCTAACCTAACCTAACCTAACCTAACCTAACCTAACCTAACCTAACCTAACCTAACCTAACCTAACCTAACCTAACCTAACCTAACCTAACCTAACCTAACCTAACCTAACCTAACCTAACCTAACCTAACCTAACCTAACCTAACCTAACCTAACCTAACCTAACCTAACCTAACCTAACCTAACCTAACCTAACCTAACCTAACCTAACCTAACCTAACCTAACCTAACCTAACCTAACCTAACCTAACCTAACCTAACCTAACCTAACCTAACTCTTCTTAACCAAGGGGAAACCCCGACCTTTGACACTATTCGGGGCGGGGTAAGTTACAGCAGTTATATTGATATAACTGCTGTATCTCTTGACCTCCTTAACCTGGTGGACGGCTGGCGCGTGCGCGATGACCTGACTTCCTCGGATCACAACGGCATATCCTTCCTCATAAAGTCCAAGTGCATAAACAAAAACAATATTCGGCAAACGACAAGGAAATTTTACACTAAAAAGGCAAATTGGGCCCGGTTTGCTGACAAACTGGGCCAAATTTTCAACCTTAGCAACTTAAAAGTGGACAAAATTCAAAATTTTAACACAGTACTGGAACTAGATAACCTAGTCTCTAGTTTAAATAATCATATAGAGCAAGCATGCACTTGGGCAATTCCACCCATTAAGAGGAAGGACGTGTTAGCTATGCCGTGGTGGAACGAGGAGTTGGCAGCACTAAAGCGTGAGGTGGTCACCAGGAGAAGGAGGATCCGGTGTGCCGCACCGATTAGGCGGGACAAGGTCATCGGTGAGTACCTGGAAGTTAAGGAGAGATATCGGACCGAGATTAAAAATGCGCAGACGCGCAGCTGGGTCTCCTTCTGCGAGAGACAGGATGGGGAGAGTGTGTGGGGGGGAATATATAGGGTACTCGGCAGGACCACCAGGAGAGACGAGGATCCACCGCTGGTGGTAAACGGTATGGGGTTAGATGCGAGGGGCTCGGCCCGACTGTTGGCTGAGACCTTCTACCCGGAGGACTCTGAAGAAGATGACTCCGAGGAGCACCGCCGGGTGAGGGTCTTGGCCGGGCGGGTCGACATCGAGACTTCTTCGGACCAAAGCGACCCTCCCTTCACACATCTTGAGTTGAAGATGGCCAGTCGGTCCTTTGACCCGAAGAAGGCCCCAGGTGCGGACGGTTTTACCGCCGATATATGTCTGCACGCGATCCAATTGGACCCGGACCTCTTCTTGTGCATCTTCAACAAGTGCCTTGAGCTCCACTATTTTCCTAGGCCCTGGAAGGAGGCCACGGTGATCTTCCTCCGGAAGCCGGGGAAGGATACGTACACAACACCCAAATCGTATCGCCCAATTGGGCTCCTTCCGGTGCTTGGGAAAATACTGGAGAAGATGCTTGTCGCCAGGCTACAGCACCACCTCGTGCCCAGGATTAGTACTCGCCAGTTTGGCTTTATGCCCCAGCGAAGTACAGAGGACGCCCTCTATACCCTGGTGAAACATATCAGACACAATCTGGAGAGGAGGAGGATTGTTGTTCTGGTTTCGCTGGATATAGAGGGCGCCTTCGACAACGCTTGGTGGCCCAGGATTAGAGTCAGACTGGCTGAGGAAAAGTGCCCCGATAACATCAGGCGGCTCTTGGGCAGTTACCTGGGTGACAGGCGAGCCAGAGTGAGGTACCTGGGGGAGGAGCACATAAGAGACACCGGGAAGGGCTGCGTGCAGGGGTCTATCGGTGGGCCGATATTGTGGAACTTGCTCCTAGATCCACTGCTTCAGGAAATGGAGGCCAAAGGCGACTACGCGCAGGCTTTCGCCGACGATGTGGTGTTGGTGTTTGAGGGTGAGACGGCCCTCGAGATCGAACGGCGGGCCAATGCCGCCCTCGAACGTGTGAGAGCGTGGGGTCAGTCTAATAAGCTTCGGTTTGCGCCTCACAAGACCAACGCTATGGTTGTGACGCGCAAATTGAAGTATGACACCCCACGTCTTCACATGGGCGGGGTCGACATTGTCTTGACGAAAGAAATCAAGCTGCTGGGGGTCGTCATAGACCAAAAACTCACCTTTAACACCCACGTCGCGAACGTCTGTAAGCGCGCGGTCGCCTTCTACCACCAGCTGGCCCGAGCAGCTAGGGCCAGCTGGGGTCTCCATCCTGAAGTCATCCGCACTATTTACAGAGCGGTGGTTGAGCCTGTGATCTTGTATGCGGCTGCCGTTTGGGCGCCGGCCGTCTCCAAGCTCGGTATACGTAAACAGCTGAACGTGGTCCAGCGCGGCTTCGCACAGAAGCTTTGTAGGGCATACCGAACGACCTCTCTGAACTCTGCATTGTTGCTCGCTGGGATACTCCCCCTCGACCTTCGCGTTCGCGAAGCAGCGACCCTATACGAGGCTCGGAGGGGGGTACCCCAGCGGGTGATAGGGGATCGGGAGGTGGAGCGGATGTCCTCGGCTCTGCGGTCTCCACATCCCGCCTGCCATGTCGACCTCGAGTTCAAGTGCCTGGTCGACCAAGAACAATTTTCCGCAAATTGCGAACATCAATTCAACATCTTCACGGACGGCAGCAAGATTGAGGGCAAAGTGGGGGCGGCGTTGTCCGTATGGGCTGGAGCCGCCGAAACCAAAACCCTCAAGCTTGCTTTGCCGTCCTACTGCACGGTCTACCAGGCGGAACTCCTGGCGATATGCCGGGCGGCGCGGATGGCCGCAGACAACTTGGCCGGATCAGTCGGGATTTACTCCGACTCCTTGTCGGCACTGCTCACACTCAAAAATCCTAAAGCCCTCCATCCCCTGGCCGTAGAGGCGCGGGAACACCTGCGGAGGGCTATGCTCCGGAACAAACATATAGATTTGTTTTGGATCAAAGCCCACGCAGGGCTAGAGGGGAACGAGCGTGCCGACCATCTGGCCAAGGAGGCTGCGTTGAAGTCTAAGCGCGCATTTGACTATGACAGCTGTCCGGTCTCGTTCATCAAGCGGAGCATTCGTATGCAATCGCTTGATGAATGGAACCAGCGGTATCGAACCGGTGAAACGGCTAGCGTCACCAGGGTTTTCTTCCCTGACGCGATAGCCGCATATAGGATCACAGGTAAAATAAAGGTGGATAGGTTTGTCACCCAGGTGTTGACGGGGCATGGCGGATTCTCCGAGTACTTGTACCGTTTCAAGTGCAAGGATAGTCCGTCATGCGTCTGCGACCCCGAGTGCTCAGAATCTGTCCTCCACGTCCTCCTGGACTGCCCAGTCCTGGCCTACGAAAGGATACGTGTTGAGAGTGAGTTGGGTGTAGGATTGACCAAAGGTATTCTGCCAGAATTATTAAAAAAGGAGAAAGGCAGAAAACTGTTTCTGCAATATTGCAAAAAAGTAGCCGTAATTGTTAATAATAGGAATAAGAGTTAGTAAGTTATGTTGAGTGCATATTGTATATATATCCATTGCAACATATAGACAAATGTGTAATAATTTAAGGAATAGTTTTAAGATTTCTATAATTAGTGCAAAATTTTGTTTCTTGCACTAATATAAAAAGCTGTATGTATAAATCTAAACGACCTGCCCCAATGTACATATACACGATCCTAATCTAAAATTGTAAATAGCAAAAAATTGTAATTAGTATTAGATTAAATTGTAAGTAGTATTAGAATGTAGAAAATAAGTGAGAACCGTAAAACATATGTAAGTCTGTAACTAAGGAAAAAAAAAAAAAAAAAAAAAAAAAAAAAAAAAAAAAAAAAAAAAAAAAAAAAAAAAAAAAAAAAAAAAAATAGTTACCGAATATACTTGCAAATAAAACTTTTTGCTTCCTCCCCTCCTTACTGTCCCCTGTGGTAATAAGTTAATATAAGTAAGGCTTGCTCTATTTTTGTTTTTGTTTTGTTGGGAAATACCCATGAGAATGAATGTGGATGCAAAAAAGAAGAACATGGTATGCGGAATGAGTGTGATGGATAGAAGCGTGATGTATGACAAAGAGGACTAGTGTTAAAATCTAGAAACTGTAAAAAACGATCTCCGAAAAATGAATCTCGGAGGCTTTTAAAAAAAAAAAAAAAAAAAAAAAAAAAAAAAAAAAAAAAAAAAAAAAAAAAAACCTAACCTAACCTAACCTAACCTAACCTAACCTAACCTAACCTAACCTAACCTAACCTAACCTAACCTAACCTAACCTAACCTAACCTAACCTAACCTAACCTAACCTAACCTAACCTAACCTAACCTAACCTAACCTAACCTAACCTAACCTAACCTAACCTAACCTAACCTAACCTAACCTAACCTAACCCAACGGACGCCCCGCCCGACACTTAGAACGGACGCGTACATTGAGTTTCGAAGCCTCTCCGTCAATTTTAAATATTCAAAAATCTTAAAAAGTGGTTTTTTCGGAACGTACAGTTAAGTGCAATATATCAAAATTTGCGCCTTTGTGCGCTCTACACGTTGGCATAATTTGTTTTGACGAAAATTAACGAAAAGTATTTTTAAAAAGTGAAAAACTGTGCAAAATTGTGATTTGAAAAACTTTAAACGAAAACGCTGCTGAAAAGAGATCGACAACCTATCAATATTTTTATATCATCAGACGTGGCTTATTGAGTCCTACAAATTGACATACAAAACGGATTTTTCCGGCGAAAACTCGCCGAGATATAAAGGAAAAACCCTCGACCACGTGGCCACGTGGTTGTGGATCCAGCGGGGTGAGGGGGAAGTTTAATATCTCATCGGACGCGGCTTAACGAAACCAGTGCAACGACGCTTCGATCACCAAAATCGCGAGAGTACTTCCGGAGATATAGGGTTTCAAAATATTAGTCATTTTTCAAAATTTTTTATTTCAAAATCTAAAGCGACGACCCCCCCCCAAATTTTATTAAACTCTATAAAGATCAATTAGTTCTATACATATTTTAAATTTGAGATTTTTCCAATCAGTAGTTTTTGTTTTATTAATTTTTTAAATTTAAGGGTGAGCACGAGGGGGTGCTTCCCGCAGCCCTATATCCTCGGAAGTGACTTCAAAAATTAGTAATAAGTGTACATATAAACCCCTAATTTTTCAAAAATTTTATCTTGTGTTTTTATATTTTTAATCGTAAATTTAGTAAAAAATTCTGTGTTTTTCCATCCCCAAAAATTGGGGGTTGGCTCAAAAATTTTCATTATAGTTTAGTTAAATAGCTTGTAAAAAGCCCGATCGATTGAGCCCAATCACGGGCTATTTCGAATATAAAGGGCCGATTTTGGTAAATTGGGACCTCGTGGCGGCCATCTTGGTCGCCATTTGTAAAAGCTTCTATCGACCATAACTCGGCCATTTGTTGTGCTACGAAGCTGGGGTTTTTTACGTACACCAAGCTGCGGGCAGATCTTTGCATTAAGGCGCAAAGCGACTCTACTTAGAGTCGAATCCCCGATCCTGTTTTTTAGACCGGAAAGTGGTTCTGTAGACCGAGCCCTTTAAGACGAACCGTCGCACGGGATCCTGCGATCAGCGGTTCCCGAGATATAAAATTTTAAAAATTAGTCTAGTATTAGGCTAACTGCGCGGACGCCATCTTGGAAAACTTTAAGGCGCAATATCTCGGGAACCGCTGGTCGTAGCGCGACGCGGTTTTCACTATTGACCTTGGCTTGGTGAGGGCTTTAGACTTCATACTGAGGATCGACTCTACGTAGAGTCATTGACAAAAAGTAGAGTTTTCTCTACTTTTTGCTAGATTGTAAGTTTAGATTAGGACTATTTTAAGACTTGGGCATATTTGCCCGCCATTTTAACTATTGACTAGTTACTCAAACCGCTATTGCGGACTTTATATATTATTTACTGACTTTTACATATAGACGCAACCCCCAGGATGTCGAGTGCTAGTGGTATGCCCCGCTCCCCCGCGACCCCAGCCCGAACATCAAGGCCCCCTCCAACCTCACAGAGCAGTACATCGACTCCTTTAATAAGAAAGAGAGAGCTACCAAAGTCTAGCTACTACGAGGAAAAAAGAAAGGTCCTTGCGAAATATAGGGAGTCTGAAAAAGAAACGGCAGACATGGCAAATAATGCCCTTACCTCGGCGAAAAACCTTAAAAAGGAGTATAGGGAAGTCTTAGAAAGTTGCCTAAAAGACTATAGTGTTATGATGGACACAATACTGTTCATGTTAGAGGCCCAGCTCGAGGAAAATGAAAAGTGCCAAAACAAGGTGGTGCTCGAAAAAGTTGAAGAGCAATCTCGTCTCCTGCTTGAGACGCAAAAAATGGTCAAGAACATCCAAACCAACATGGATAAACAGCAGGAGACGGGAGAAGCTCGGAAAACCTACGCCGAGGCAACTACAGCTGGCCCCTCGCCGAAGAAGCCGGCCGTTCTCCACTCCCTGGTAGTGTCGTCTAAAGACGAAGAAATGACTGGGGAAGAGGTCCTAGCCAGGTTGAGGGAGACGGTCGACGCGAAGGAGGGGTGGATCAAAGTCGAGCGAGTACGAAAGGCGAAAGATAGGAAGGTGGTGATGGCATTTGCTACCACCACCGAAAGAAAGAAAGCGAGAGAGCGAGTGGAAGCGAAAGGGAAGGGTCTTCTGGTCGAGGAAGTCCAGAATAGGGACCCGCTTCTGGTTCTTCGGGGGGTCATCTCGGATAACACCGATGAGGACATACTGAAAGCCCTGAAGAACCAGAACCGAAAACTCTTTGACGGCCTCGACCAGGAAACCTGCAGGGTGAAAGTTCGCTATCGCCGGAAGGCGAGGAACCCGCACACGGCCCATGTGGTGATAGAAACGTCACCAACCCTCTGGAATAGGATTACGAACGCGGGGTACGTACACATCGACCTCCAGAAGGTAAAGGCCGAGGACCAGTCCCCGCTGGTCCAGTGTTCGCGGTGCCTCGCCTACGGCCATAGCCGCAAGTTCTGCACGGAGTCGGCGGACGCGTGCAGCCACTGTGGCGGCCCGCACCTCAAGGCGGACTGCGTGGACTTCGCGGCACGAGTTCCGCCTTCTTGCAGGAATTGCCGGAGGGCGAAGCTCGACAATGTCGAGCACAATGCCTTCAGCGAGGCCTGCCCGGTTAGAAGGAGGTGGGACGAGCTGGCGCGATCGTCCGTCGCGTATTGCTAAGGGCGTGCTGGCCGACGCAGTGGTATATCAAAAAGAAGTCTCCACAGCCCTGGCACAGAGTGCGCGAGACAGTCTGCAGGGACTCTGTATCTGGAAGAAACCTGAGAGCTTGTTGCAGAACAAAGTTCCTGTAGAACAAGAGGGATATAGCGCGCGTCTTCTGAATCATGCAATGGTGAAGCATGAATGGGAGCATGGAAGCAACATAATTGATAGCTTACGACGTAATTCCTTTCTTATTATAATTGGCAAGGCACTGAAAAAGGGAACTGGTTGAAATGGCGAGCAAATATGCTCCATCTATATAATTTGTATATATCATGGTAGCATAGTTTAAGTAAGCATTAGGATAAGGAATTTGCTACTATATATAAATAAGGTAAAAGTAGATTAAAAAATTTTGTTTTGTAGAGTAAAAAATTGTGTAGACATAAGCATTTGGTAAATAAATAAAACCAATTAGTCAATAAGAGAAAACTTACTTTGTAAGAAATACATACTAGAATTTAAGAAAACCAAAAATGTATTAATATTAGGCTCAATAAAGCAAAACCTTACAACCTTTGTACACAGACAAATTTTCCCACGGCGATATTGAATATCACCGTAAATGTAAGGAAAAAACCTAACGCAATAGATTAAGAAAAAAAAAAAAAAATTGTAAACAAAACAGAAATAAAACATGAAATAATTGTTTCCTTTGCCCCAATAGTAAAGATATACTAATAAATAAAGTAATATAGGGTAGAAATAGGCATAAATTAATAGGGAAGGGAACCCACCCTGATCAGCGAAAGGTGATGGATGAAAGAAAGAAATTAGTATGTGGCATGAAAGTACGAGAGGCATGATAGCGAGAACTGGTATGAAAGAGGAACAAGTAGATACAGACTCGCATTACGTGCGGGGGTAGTAGTATTAAAAAAAAAAAAAAAAAAAAAAAAAAAAAAAAAAAAAAAAAAAAAAAAAAAAAAAAAAAAAAACCTAACCTAACCTAACCTAACCTAACCTAACCTAACCTAACCTAACCTAACCTAACCTAACCTAACCTAACCTTAACCTAACCTAACCTAACCTAACCTAACCTAACCTAACCTAACCTAACCTAACCTAACCTAACCTAACCTAACCTAACCTAACCTAACCTAACCTAACCTAACCTAACCTAACCTAACCTAACCTAACCTAACCTAACCTAACCTAACCTAACCTAACCTAACCTAACCTAACCTAACCTAACCTAACCTAACCTAACCTAACCTAACCTTTTTAACAAATTTGTGAGTAAAAACCGTTGGAGGTAACTCCAAAACTATTAGTGCTGCAAACTTTTTGTGAACATCATTGAATTAGTAGTGACTAGTTATATAAGAAATAACATTAAAAATTAAAATTTTCCGTAAAATAAAGTTATAACAGTGAATACAAGCTTATCTTGCAGTTTCTACATATTTCGTCTCCAAATTGTGAACAATCTACAGTGACAACATACTTTTTTCTTAATTTACTATTGTGCGGTGATTTTTTCCGAATCAGAAGACACCTCATTTATAATTTTATCATAAAAACTAAACCCGCTACGATCCAATCCTCGTATAACACGGCCGCAAGACAAAGTTAGTAATTACAAACGTAGTTTGTAGTTTTAAGAAATTTCAATAAAGTTGTATTCGTCACCAAAAATCAGAAGTGAATCCATACTCCGTGGTTTTCTCCACCATTTATTAGCACAACAAGCTCTGCAGAAAAACACCGCAGTTGGATTTTTACTACCAAAACAAAGACGTCCAGGGCTACTCACAAGTTCTGCCTCTGTTAACACGACCGCACAACTAAAGTTGTGAGAAGTCTACTTTTAATTTACAATTTTCATTTCCTCGTAACTCCTTTATTTTTCCTCCTTTCTAAATCATCTTTTGACATAATCCATTTTAAGTGTTCCTCTATCATATTATCTACTTTTTTCCCCTGATTTTCCACGGGGAAAAAAGTCGATTTTTCAAGTTACGTAATTTTTGAGTTGTCTATTAAACGAAAATTTTAAACTTTGAAAATCCATATCTCCTAAACCACTTAACCGACTTCTAAACTGTTTTCACCAAAAATTTTTATTTTACCTTTGCTACATAATTATATTTTTTGTACACCCCCAACCAACCCCCAACAACCCCTTTTCCCACCCCACCCCCTAAATTTTATTTTTTCTAAATTTTCTTTACATTTTATCCTTCTTCTAGTGCTACTTATACTCTGTATATTTTTTTCATCCCCCTGCCTCACAGGGGGTTGGCGGAAAAGAGTTATATCCATTTTTTTTTTTAAATTCAATAACTTTTTAGATATTTGGCCTATTTCATCGCGGTTTTCGCTTTTTGCATTATTATTCTCTCATCTATATAATTCTTACCAATTTACCCCCCTCGCCTACCCCTAACACACCCCAACCTCCCCCCTCACCCCCAAAAATTTTAAATTTTTGAAATTTATTCTTATTTTAAAATAGTTCCTTACGTTTCATATTCCGTTGTCTACTCTCATCCCCCTGCCTCACAGGGGGTTGAAGTTATAAAATTTTAAAATCTCCTTTTTTTAATTTTTATTCTTATTTTTCTTAAAAATTCCTGTTCACTTCGACTATGTTCACCTTTCGCTCCCCACCCGCCTCCAGGGCGACCTCGCCCACCCACCCCCCTGGAAATGAAACCTCACCCTCTCCCCCCGACAGTGGTGCTGTCACTGAAAAACCAAAACAAAAATCAAAAACTAAAGTAGCCAAGCAAGAGCCCTTGCCTCTACCTATCCGAGCGACTGCGATCTCTGACACTCCGTCTTTTGAGAGTACTGTGTTTGCCCTCGCCGACTGCATCAAGAATTGCCTCTCAATCGAGACAGCTAAGAGCGTCACCGCACCGAACCGGGACTTAGCCATCAGGGCCGCGGCGGAAATCTGCGTCGCCCTCGAAGCTCACAAAAGGTTCACTAGTTCTCTCAACTCCACTCCAGCACCTGCCACTGATGCTTCTTCCCTAGACGACCTTAAGAAAGATATAAAGGGGCTTGGCGAAGAAATCGCCAAGCTCTCTAAAAATATTAACACCACAGCTCAGAAGCACATCGAAGTGCCAGCACCCTCCCCCCCCTCCGACCTACTACTACAAGAGATTAACAAAATTTTCGATGATAAATTTGACAAAGTCAGAAAGGATTTTGACGGAAAACTTACTTCAATCTCCAAAGAAAACAAACACCACACGGAGCTAGCCGCGGAAAAAATCACCAAGACGTACGCTACGATTGCTGCCAAGCAGCAGAAGACGAAAAGCACCCCCGGCCCTGCGGCTAACCCTCAAACTGCTACTAGAATCGTCGAGGCCACTCTCCCCACCACCAGGCCAGCCCTCGTGGTGGCCTTCAAGAATAAACCCAACAACAACAACCCACAAGAAATCGTTACAGCGTTCAAAGAAGCTGCTAGCTTTAAGACACGTAAATACAATCCGGCTAGGGTGGTCCCAGTCAAAGATAAGTTAAGGGTCGAGTTCGACACTGAAAAGGAGCGAGACGACGTACTTGAACTTATAAACTCCAACTCGCACTCCAAGGTTAAGGCGGAGGTCGCCAGCAGGCTTAAGCCCATGGTGATCCTCAAGGGCATCTCAAAAGATGTTGCTGATGACGAGCTCGTGAGCATCATCCTAATGCAGAACCCTGAACTCGGTAAGTTTGCAAACAACAACACTAACAAACACTTAGAACTAAAATTTAAAAGGAACAACCGCAATGACGCGCTCTACAACGCGGTTCTAATGACTTCTCCTGACGCCTTCCGTGCCTTAATCGCCATGGGTAGGGTACGCGTCGACATCCAAAGGGTTCATGTGGAGGAGCACTCCCCGTTCCTCCAATGTCGCAAATGCCTGCAGTTCGGCCACACTCTCAAAAACTGTAAAAACCCTTCCGCACGCTGCGCACACTGCGCGGAGGAGGGTCATCTCACACAAGACTGCACATCCAAGGGCTCATCACCAAAATGTTTTAACTGCGACCGTCACAACACCAGATTTCCCGACAATAAGCACCCTACTCAACATACATCCACCTCTCACACGTGCCCTATCGTAAGGGCGATGCGAAACAAGACCAGCAATAACATCGATTATGGATCTGCACAGTAAAATCAATATTATCCAAATCAATCTCAATAGATCGAATAACTCGCTTCACGAGTTTTTAAATTTTTTTATCAATAGCACACACTCCATCGCCCTTGTGTCTGAGCCGTACATAGGCAATAGGAAAGAGGTCAAGCTCCAACACGGATATGCGCTTAATGTCTATCAGTTCCCGGACAATAGCTCCCCCGTCAGGGCCTGCATAATAACTAAGCCATTTATCAAACTTCTGGGCATCCCTGAATACTCCTCTCCTGACCTATGCGTGGCTCGGACACAGATAGGTCACACACAATTACACATACTTTCAATTTACATCGAACCCAGAACCGACGAACACAACACACTAGCACTCGCCGAACACTTTCTCCAACAGAACACGCACACACAATGCATTCTGGGAGGCGACCTTAACGGCTGGAACCCCTTATGGGGAAGCAGCCGCCCCAACCCACGCGGAGAGAGGGTAGAGGAGCTGATACACGCATATGGCCTTTACGTATGTAATACCGGCTCTACTCCCACCTTCGAAGCCACCACGAATGGACGCACGCGTTCATCTATCATTGACATAACACTAGCAACCTATCCTACTCACAACAACATTACTCACTGGAAGGTGAACCTAGACGCCTGCCCGACATCACAACATAACGCAGTAGAATACACTCTAACTCTCAATCACTCTCACCCATCCAACATCACCAAACAACATAACAACACATCCACCTTCCTATACAATAGTCATAAAGCACGTTGGTCTAAATTCAAAAGCACGCTTGCAACACTCATGACCAACACATCTATACTAGACACCCAGGTCAACGCGCTCAGTCGTGAAGGCCTGGAACTCCTCATCACTCAAGTCATCAGAGTCATTCACACCGCCTGCGAGGAATCGATGCCCATCAGGGCTCCCAATTCCAAGTCTAAGCCTCCTTGGTGGTCCGAGTCCCTGGAGTCCCGGAAACGGGAGGTCATCGGTCTACACCGTGCGCTACATGCTGCCAAGAGAGACGGCATGCCTATCGACTCTCTTGCCAGCCAGCTGCAGGTTCTAAAGGATACATACGCCAGTGAACTCAGGAAAGAATCCACGTCCAAGTTTAGGGAATTCTGCGAGCTCCAGACTAAGGAGAACGTATGGTCCCTCACCAACAGGCTCTTAAAGGAATCGGGCCCACGACGCCCGCCCTCCACCCTAAAAATCAACGACAGATACACCACTGACGAAGAAGATACAGCCAGAGCCTTACTGAATAACTTCTACCCTGATGATACACCAGACATTGACCCTAGACATCATGAGCTACGAGCTTCCTCTCACACCTTCCCCGACTCCGAACCCGACCTCCCCTTCACTAATCACGAGATACTAGAGATCCTCGATAACATGAGCCCCAAAAAGGCTCCGGGACTCGACCATCTCACCTCTGATATCTGTAAACAATTTACCTTGCACTATCCCAGCCTTATTACAGACATCATGAACCGCTGCCTTACCCTACAATACTTCCCAAGACAGTGGAAGGAAGCCTATGTAAAAATCATTCCCAAACCCGGCAAGACTGACTACACCGACCTTAACTCTTACAGACCCATTGGACTCCTGCCTGTATTCGGAAAAGTCCTCGAAAAGCTCTTTGTCCAGCGGCTGACTTTCGCTGCTATGAAAACGGACAAACTGAGCGAGAGGCAATTCGGATTCAGGCCACTGACCAGTACTACGACTGCCCTTAAGGCGGCTATTGACCACATTCAAAAGACAAAATCGGAAAAACTCCTAACCCTCGCCGTTTCCCTGGACATCAAGGCTGCGTTTGACAACGCCTGGTGGCCATCCCTTCTGAACCGACTCCGACTCATAGGCTGTCCTTCCAACATTTACGGACTCTTACTGAACTACATTACAGACCGCACTGTTACCTTAGACTATGCTGGCGCTCGCGTCTCCAAAGAAATGACCAAGGGCTGTATTCAGGGCTCGACCTGCGGCCCCATTTTGTGGAACGTCATCCTTGACGAGCTCCTGGAACTTGAACTACCCGCTGGGTGTCGAGTACAGGCGTTCGCTGACGACGTTTTGCTCATTGTGGCCGCCAAGGATCTGGCTGGCTTGCAGGCTACTACCAATCAGGCATTACACGATATCGTGAGCTGGGGACAGGGAGTCAAACTCACATTTAGCCCCAATAAAACACAGGCCATCGCTTTTAGCGATAAGGCGAAACACGCGCACATCAACATTAACTCTCACACACTACACTTCCAAGATGACATCAAGCTCCTTGGTGTCATCTTGGATAGCAAATTACGCTTTCACAAACACACCATCCACACAATTAAAAAAGCCACTGCTCTTTTTCACAAACTGACCTTATACTGTAAACCCACATGGGGGGCCCATCCGGAGAACGTCCGCACCATTTACCTCCAGGTAATCCAGCCCATAGTCACCTACGCTGCTGGTGTCTGGGGGCATGTCGCTGGGAAGAAATACGTCTCCAGGCTGCTCCTGAGCATGCAGCGGCGCTTTGCACTCAAAGTCATTAAAGGCTTTCGTACGGTGTCTACTGTCGCTGCATTGGCTCTGGCGCGGCTTACCCCCCTAGACCTCAAGATAAAGGAGGTCAGAGAAATAGAACTTGCCCGACTTACAGGAATCTGTCAATCTCTTCCTAGCGACATCACTCTTGAAAAACACACCCCACCTAACCGTCTCCTCCATCCCGCCCAAAGGATTACATTCTCTCCCCAATACTTCTACTCCGGCACCGAACTGTCTGAACACCTCTCTTCTCTTCCCAGCCCCATCCCTACCATCTTTACTGATGGAAGTAAACTTGACGATGACTCGGTGGGCGCTGCCTTCGCCTGTTACGACGGAGCGGGACCACCAGTCGTCAAAAAGTATATACTCCACCGAAGCTGCTCAGTGTTCCAGGCTGAGCTCTTCGCGATCCTCCAGGCCTCCAGATGGGCCTCCACCCACAAATACAAACATACACTTATCCTTTCGGACTCTAGAGCTGCCATTCAAGCCTCTCAGAATCGCAGTAACACACACCCCTTGGTCTCAAACATTCACAGCACACTACACGAACACTCACCCACCGGCTATATCGACTTTGCTTGGGTTAAAAGCCATGCAGGTATAGCCGGTAACGAACTTGCAGACGAAGCGGCCAAGCAAGCCGCTGTGATGCGCAGAGCTTTCGACTACGCTCACTTCCCTATCAGCTTTGTTAAATTTGATACCAGAAAACGCAGTCTCACCCAATGGCGGGAAAGGTACGAG